>APFE031740944.1:52449-107179 GCA_000404065.3 Pinus taeda | reverse complement strand
GGGAAACTTCGAGCCAGGTGGGCTGAGGGATCGCATGCAGCCATACCTCCAGGTAGGAGGTGGGGTGATGTGGATTGATAGTCCTAAGGAGGAGGGGCAGGATCCTTGAGGTACCCAACCTCTTGGATGAGACCTTGCTACGGGAGCCCTGATGTGGAGTAGCAAGAACTGACTGATTGGGTAGAGATAGATGCAGATGGAGCGGCAGAGAGACTGACAGTGCGGGCAATCCCAGGACAATGCATAGCTAGCAGGCTGCAACAATGCGAGAGGCACAAGTGTTTTGCACAGTGCTAGGTGGCACAGAGAGGTGTGCAATGGTGCGAGATGCATGAAGATGTTGCAGTAGCGCATATGTCAGAGAGGGAGTACTTGTCAGCAGCAGGTAGAGCTTCAACATCAGAGTATGTTTCTACCCCAACAGGGAGGTCAGTTGGGAGGTGCAGTGCGGATGCAATGCCGGGAGATAGAACCAGCAGTAGCACGGATGTAGTTAGAGATCAAGGTGACATAGGCTAGAGAAGTCAGATACTGAAGAGCACAGAGATGCAGAGTTTTCAGTCGACAGAGGCAATAGCAGTCAAAGACTTTGATGATAGAGCAAGTGGACCAGCCAGGTGTGTTGCATGCAGAACATTCTAGAGTTATAGGATCGGGTTTGAGAGGAAGCCTTTCTTGTTGAGAGGGAGTGTTGAAAAGTATGCAACAAGAAATGCTTGTTGAGAATGCAACAAGATGATGGAGCTTAGTGGAAAGGAGTCGCCTTCACTAAGTGGTCCCACAAGCAAATTATGGCGCAAAATCTATTTTTAGACATATGGATCATGGTCTATGAGTTGCAGGATGTTGTTTATGGATGATTGGTCATGTTGGGAAAATAGATGGACTTCTATTTTTTGAATCACAGCGGTGTGATTAGAGTCTATTTTTAGACTGTCAGGTAAAAATAGAAACAATCAAATATTATTAGCCCTTAGTAATATTTGGACTCTAAACTTTATCTTATTCTCTTGGAGCACTTCAGTTGGAGCTACAGATGTGGCACATGAAACTGCCTCAAAGAAGCACGTGGTTACCTATGGGTTGACTGAGCTATTGCATGAAGGACTTCATTTAGAACTCAAGTAGTTGAATTCTGTGGAGTTAGATGAGCAGTTAATGGAGTTGTGTTCAGTTTGACTTAGTTGAACTAGTTGTATTTAGTCTAACTGGCCAATAGGCTAAGTGATGAGTTGTGTGAATAGTTATTAATTAATTCACTAATTATTAACTCATAATGCAACTGAAGAATACACTAGTTGACTTAGTGCATGGACAATTCAGTGGAGACAAGTGTTAGAGGTAAGTGAAAGGGTGAGTTGTGACTATCAGTTGTGCATGAGATCTTGCACAATCAATGGATTGAGTATGCCCATGAGAATTATGCAGTAGATTCCCAATGATATATCCTGTGCTCACGTGATTTCCAGTGTGAGTTATTTTCCAAGGTAAATAGAACTTGGAACGAGTTTGGATTGATTCATTCTCATGCAGGATTGTGTAGTGGAGGCAGGCAAGCAGTGGAGGAGATTTGGAGATCAAATCTAAGCTGTATTGTGTGTAACAGGTGGAGATAGTATTGAGTACTTGTGAGGTGTATTGTACTATGTATTGTTACATGTTATCAATCAATATAATATACATATAGTTGGGGTTTCTAGCAAGATTCTTTCCCCGGGAAAATACTGTGTTGATATGTGCGATTGATTCTTCTATGTGCGCATGTTATTGTTTCTGCTTCTGTAAATTGATGATCAATGTAGAGGAGGTTATGTATTATGCATGAATTATGCAATAGTGTATAATCAGGATAATCTCTGTGAATATGTGTCATATTATTCAAAATTTCTACAGGAAGGAGAAGAACTTCTTCCCCACCAGGCCATCTAACACTTGATCTATGAAAGGCAAAGGAAAATGGTCCTTTTTGATGGCCTTGTTTAGTTCTCAATAATCGACATGGATTCTCCACTTCCCTATTTTCTTTGGCACTAGCACCAAAGGAGAGACCCATTTTCTATCAGAGATAAGGTAGATGAATCCTGCATCTAGCAAATTTTACAATTCTTCTTTGACAATGTCCTTAGGGGTTGGATTCATCCTCCTTTGGCGCTATCTGACTGGTTTTCAATCTTCCTTAATGTAAATGTGATGAGTACAGACTGAAGGGTGGACCCCCTTCATCTCCTTATAGCTCCAAGCAAAATCATCCAAGTGGTTTCTCAATAAGCTACACAGTTCCTTCTCCTGAGAGGTGGATAGGGATGAGTTGATCTTCAAGGTTCTTTCTAGGCTAAATTCCACATTCTTAACTCGGAGAGAGGTCAGGTCAGCCACACAGATATCAACTAAAGGATTGGCTTGGGTTTCTTCCACCAGCTCTTCTAATGGCAACACATTGGGGGGTGGATTCTGAATCAAGTTTTCAATGAGATCATCCTCAGTTTGTGCCCCCCCCTCCCCCCATGGTAGCTTCTACTGCACACAGTGGTTGAAAATAGACTTCATCCCCACCTTCCTCCTCCAACCAGAGAGGTAAGTCATGTTCTAAAAAAGGTTGGGTAAGAGAATATAAGACTAGATGCTTGGACATATGCCCATTATTGATTGTCATGTTCCCAGCTCGACAACTAATGTAGGCATCTGCAGTAGCCAACCAGGGTCTTCCCAGGATGAGAGGATACCTGGTGAGCTTTGCCTTTGGTTGGAGAACCAAGAAATCAGCAAGGTACTCCCATGAATCGATGGAGACCATTACATCTTCCGCAATCCCTTCAGGGGTCACAGTCGAGCGGTTTGCTAACTGAAGTACTGTAGTGGTCTTTCTCAAGGAACCCTGAAGGTTGAGCTTGAGCATAGTGTCCTTGGTCATCACATTAACTGCAGCCCCTAGATCAATCAAGGTATGGGGGATTATGGTGCCATTGATGTGGACATCAACTACAGGACTTCCTGGGTCTAGATATTTTAGACAGATCACCTACCCCAACATTAGGTCGGACAATTGTCCTATGACATTGATAGTTGGACTATCTCTCTTGCGCCTACCTGGGTGCCTGTAGCACTTCTCCTTGATCATCTTGTTGTATATAGGCACATCCTTTATGGCTTGGAGAAGTGGTATCTTTACACATAACTCTTTTAATTCTCCCAAAAGTTCAGTTTCTTTTGGGGTTGGTTGTGTGGTCCTAGTTAATCTCTCAGGAAAGGGTGGAATGGCCTTTGGTTCACTTTCCTGTTTTTCTTCCTCATCCTCCTTATGGGAGGTTGGTTATCTGGGAGAACCTTCATAGATTATAGGTTAATCTCCTGAATCTCCACAGCATAGTTTGGGCATGATGTTTCTCCACTATATACCTCCTGGGCCTATCCGTTATTGGGGTTCACGTTTGGTTGAGCAGGTACTTGAGGTTGCCTTGGTGGAGCAGGAGGCAATGGTTGTGGTTGAGCAGGTGGTGGAGGCAAAAGAGTGGGAGGAGAGTTGTACTGGGGTCTCCACCCCTGATGAGGTGCATTCCACTGAGGGTATGGCTGAGCATAAGAGTGAAATGAATGAGTAGTTGGTTGAGCATGGTATTGAGATGGATATGACTAGGGAGGGGGTGTGGACCAAGAAGGATGAGTAGGGGGACCCCAAGAAGGCATGGAAGTGGCTTGGTTGGGGTTGTAATATGTCTGAGATGTCCCTTGCATTCCCTGTTGGTAAGGTCTAGGCCCATGTGGCCTCCTTTGGTTCATGAAATAGAATGGTTCAGTGGCTCCTTCAGCCCCTTGATATGCAGCTTTAAGTCCGAGCAAGGAAGGGCACTGATTCGTAGAATGGTCTTATTCACAGACTGAACACACTTCTATAGAGTTCAATGGACATTTGTTCCTAGGATGCCTTCTAGTGCACCTAGGACCAAAGATGGAAAAATCCCTCTCAGCTTCCTCTTGTTTTCTTTTTATATGTAAGGTATCCATTTGCATGGTAAGAGTCTGCCTCATCTCACTCTTGAAATATTCCAGCAGATTTTCAAATTCACCTCTAAGAGATGAGTTGGATGAGGATGTATTGGCTAAGGTTGACTTCCCCTACCTCTCTTTTTGTCTACCCTAGAATGCTTTCTAAACAGAGTCTTTATGTCATCATAAGGTAGTTGGTAGATGTCTCCCCCAGCCAGAAAATGGAGGGTATCTAGAAGGTCTTCCAGGACTCCTCTGAGCAAGACCAACTTCAAAGACTTGGGGTCAAGTGTGCACCTAACCCTTTTATAACTGAGCTGAAACCTCTCCTCATAGTCCTCTAAGGACTCATCACTTCTCATGGTCATTCGGAAGATTTCTTCCTTGGTATCCTTTGACCTACAGTAGTCCCAATATTTTTTGTTCAAGGCTTGTTGCACCTGAGCCCAAGTTGTGATGGTGTTTCCAAGTAACCCTATGAACCAACGTAAAGGCGCATCCTTGAGAGTAGGAGGAAACAATTTCAACTTCTGCTCATCTCCTGCATAGTCATAGGTTCGACAGATAACATCAAATTCAAATAAGAAGGTGTCAGGATCTTCGGTAGTCAACCCGTCGAAGTGAAGTAAGACATGAGGGACTTACGTTTTTCATTTTAGTGTCCCCATTGGTCTCTCGGATAGGAAAGGTACCCTCTACTATTTCCCCATTTCCTCTCACATTTTTGTTGTCAGCCATGGTCTCAGGAGGAATGGTTTCTTGCTCTTCTTCTGCTATAGGATCTTTGTATATCTTTGGGGGTTCAGATATAGGTTCTTCTGGATCACTACCACCGAAGAAGAGAAAAGGGTGACTGTGTGATGCGGTGGGGGTTTTGGGTAGGAATTTTCCTGAATTATCTATGTTACTATGAGGCATGAAAGGAAATCTCTTTTTGGGTGATTTTTTATTTTATTTTATTTTATTTTTTTCTGCTTGTACCTGCAAAACTGAAATGGATTGAACAACAAATTGCAACTACTGAAATGAACTTGCTGAAATGAAATTGCAGAATTGAAATAAAAGCAAGGAAATGACTAGTCTACTTTGCTGGAATGGAAATTGCAGAATTGAAATGAAATCAGGAAATGACTAATCTACTCTTGCTAAAATGGAAATTGCAGAATTGAAATGAAAGCAGGAAATGACTAATCTACTCTTGCGGAAATGAAAATTTCATAATTGAAATGAAAGCAAGAAATGACCAACCTACTGTTGTTGAAATGGAAATTGTAGAATTGAAATGAAAGCAGGAAATTCCTAAGCTACTTTTGCATAATTGAAATGAAACAACTACTCTACTTTTCCTGAAATAAATTACTTAGCAGAATGTTGCAGTAGAAAATAGAAGAAAAGCAGTAATCACACAATACTCTAAAACTTCCTCAGCAATGGCACCAAAAATATGGTGAGCACCAGTATTGTAGCAATAATGATGTAACCCTTGGGGCTTCCTTCTTTACTTTTATCAACCCGGTAGTTCGTAACAAACTTGGAAGTGACGGTGTTGTATGCATAAGTACTAGATCTTACTATGGTTGTCACTTGGTTAGCTGGTGCAACATCGCTAGGAGCTTAAGCCAAATTCTATGGATTCTCAGAAGAAGCTTTTAGCTATGACGAAAGAAAACTAACTCTACAAGGACTATTCTTCTTGCAGAAAGAGAAGGAAAACTGAAATGTAACGCAAACCCTAGGAAACCCTAATTTACTTGCTAACCCTACTTTTGTAGGAAAAGAGATGAAAGCTGATGAAATGAGCTCCATTCATTACTAAAAAGGTAAATTTCATTTCTTCAAGCTACTTCTGAAAAGAAATGAGAAGAAAACGCCTTTTGTGCTTTTGAGTGTTTTTATGTGAAATTATTATGCTTGTGATTTATCTAGTTGTGACTGTGCAGAGGTTTGGTGGCAAAGGAAGATGGACTTGGTTGTTGCAGAGGTGGAGGAAGGTGTGGAGAGGTCCTAAGAAGTCCCTAGTACCCTTTTGAAGACTTTCACAGCGATCGGACTTCGAAAAGTCACTCACAGGAAATTCTACAGGAGGCTGCAGGGGATCTACAGGAGAAGGCCAAGAGCTATTTTTAGAGTTTTGAAGGTGGAACAATGATGGGAAAGGGGAACTAAAGGCTAGATGAAGGTGTTGAGGTGTCTACAACTTGTTGAGGAAGATCAAGAAAGAACAGGATGGTTGGATTTGTACAAATGGCAAGAGGAAGCTTATGGAGAAAAACACAAAAATTAGGGCAGATTGGCGAAATGTTGCGAATGAATTGGGAAATCAATAAGAAGTGAGTTGGTTCTAGCTGTTTTATGGATATATGTGAGCTAAGATTTTCTACAAGAGATCTGCACAATTACTTATCAAAATTGAGCGGGGAAAAACTAGTTGTACTATGAAAACAGAAATATCACTTGTTAACCTAATTCCTGACCTAGAAACAAAAAATGCTGAATAATAACTTGCGAATAGAAAAGCATGCAACGAGATCTATTGGAAAAAAACAAGAAATCATCTAGGCAAATAAATATGAATCAACATATCAACCCTTTCAAATCAAGTCATCACACTAGTAGTTGCATGGAAGAGCAAAAAAACTGTGTTTTTGGTGGCAGCAGAAGTGCCTTGACCTCAAATCGTAGTCCCACGAAGGGAGAAAGGATATCAGGGCCTACTTTTGGCCTTTCTAAATCTTATTATGTCACTGTAGTAACCTACTTGAGCAAATTGAAACAAAAACAACTATGCTAACCATCAAAAGCAACCTAATCTACCAAAGTAAAATGAATCTATGCAACAGAAATTAACTCATGAACTAAAGCAAAAACAAATAAGTACATAGTAGGAGGTGCTAGGCAGCTTAGGTTGGGCCCTAACCCAAAATTTTCAGACCTCTAAAAGTGATCATTGCTGGCTCAAAAAATATTTCATCTTCATTATCAAAAATAGCAGTCCCATTACAGAAACTGTCCTCAAAAAGGAACTCGAAAATGAGCTTAACACAATGTTGTACAAAAGTGAGAAAATCTGCTAATAACTGGCTAACCTACTGAGGTTCTAAGCCTCCTTATTTATACAAATGGAGTCCTCCAACAGTCCTCCTAAAATCAAGGAACTCGGCTTCTTAGAACTGGAGATAAAAAACAATCCTTCTTTACTTGCTCGACTGCCCCTTGGAATCATCAATGTGGACCTTTGTGCTCCGAGTTGCTGATAGACGATTTGAGGAAAGGGGCCATAAATGAAGGATACATCCCCCCTACAAGTCCTCTTCCCTATTTTCCTCGAGTTTTGGCTGCCATTTGCTCATAAATTCCTTGACTTTGTCCAAAATTGACGAAAAAATCTGCATAAGGCACACATTAGACTACATGGCAAAATGACTAACTGATTTCACTCTATTAGCATAAATATATTAAAAAACATGCAATAAATTAATTAGAATAGTGGATTAATTTGAAATAAGAGGCAGAATGAGTCCATATAATTACCCATTTATGGGGCTCATTACCACCCCACACCTGTAGCCGAACATGACCATGCAGTTGTGAGGGTCGAGTGGGAGGGGGCTGCTCAGAATCGAGCCTCCACCCCCATGGACCCATTGGGTTATGAGGGTGGGGTGAGGGGGGCTTGCATGCACTTCCTCCCATCCCACCTCCTTGGCCGCACGTGCCTATTGGGCCATGGGGGTGGGTACAGAGAGGGTTGCTTGCAACCCCTACTACCCCACCCCCGTGGCCCAACGGGTCCATGGGGGTGGAGTGTTTATGAGAAAACTAGTGTCTTTTTGATCTGTTAGTCCCACTAATATTGGTAGCTATCTTAGAAACAAACAATCAAATAAATTTTTTATTTCCTCTATGTATGATATGTTAGGGCCTAAATCTACCTCAAGCTGAAAAAGGCAGGTCTAGGGTAACATAAAACCACGCTTAACCTGGTAGCTAGCCCTACCAAGTCGGGAGAGGGCTCTCTCCCTGTCAATCTCAATGAAAATTTATCAAGGAAGTTTTGAAATGACTGATATAAAAAATAATTTTAGGCTAGGTATACTTGCTCAAAAGAATTTGATTGAATTTAATGGTTGGTTGCTGGAGCAAATGGGAAAGGCAGCTTTGGGTCCGGGAAATCAACACAGATTTACAAAGGTTTATGTAGGGCAAGGTAGGAAAGTGTTTTAACACTTTGAAATGATTGTAATGATAGGTCTAAATACTGGTGAGGAGCTAGAGAGGGCATGCAAGTGTCATGAGTCCTCTTCAGACAGTAGAAAACATGTAAAACTAAGTAAACCCCAAGGCAGAGCACTGAAACACCAATGGATTCTACCCTTTACACTTGATTCAATTAGTTATGCAGAATAAGAGAGATGATGGCACACATAAACATAAGATCAACTGAATTACAGAGAAGAAAACAATGCTAAATTACATTACCACAAGAATCCCACAAAATGCTGCAAAACCCTGGTTTATTTCCTTGCCAAACTACAGAAATGGTGTACAATAGTGCTCAATGCATCCACAAGAGTCCAACCTTTACAAATCACTGAAAAAAAACATGATATAGACCTCCAAATCACCTATTCTATCCATCAGGGGTCGAATCCATGAGAAGAGGGGTGGTTTCAACCATATCTAAACTAGGAACACAAAAATGGGTAGTGGAACAACTTGCCTCTAAAACCTAAGAAATTGATTCATTCAACTCTAAACCACCTACAATTGATGCATCTACCTTATCAAGTCAATTTTTATTATTTTTAAATCATATTACATCAATTTACATCATGTCACATCATTAATTTGACCATAATAGAGAAAAAGTCAAACTAGAAGAAAACTAGGCGAAAAACAAAGTTTTTGAACAAAATTGGCACTTTTTCATCCTATGCATGGTACTTTTTCCAAGCTACTTTTTCAAGGCTTTTTAAGGTCCAAATCAAGTATAGGATAGATCATTGTAAACCTTTGTGAGTCTACTTTCTGGGAAAACTTGAATTTTTTGAATTGGAGTCCATTTGCCCCTCCAAAAATGCAATCTCCCAAGACTGCTCCCTGTGTGGCAAAAAAGTGGCAGAGAGGGCATTTTTTGGGTGTTTTTTGCCTTTTAGGAGGTCCAAAACTTGTCAAAATTTCATAGTAATTTCTAAGCACGCATAAATTTTCATAAGGAATCCAAAGATGCCAAGTTTTCTTCAAATGGAGGTCCCTATCAAAAGCGAGTGCCGGTGGCGCTACGCATCTGCCGGAAAAACCTGTTTTTCCCTTAAAAATTCAAAAATGTCAAAAAGTTCAGCAAATTTCTTGAAATTTGGCATGAGTGATCCTTGTTAGGTTCTTTTCTGTGCCAATCATGCTTTGGCCAAGATCTTTAGCTTATCTTGCTCTTTCTTGTTCCTCGAGACTCTTTTTAGCTTGGCTTTTAGCCTCTTTATCCTTGCATTACAAATCTTGTTCCAGGTTAGGTAGTGGTAGGGTAAGTGATGAAGCATTTTCTTCTCTTTGTTTGACTTCTCAAGCAGCCTCTCCAAGTGCATGTTCATCTTCTCCAACCAAGACTCCTTGTCATTCTCTATCTCTTGTTCAATGGAAGTCAAAGTGGCATGGTCCTCTTTGTCATTTTGCCTCTTTAGTTTCGACATTTCTAGCTTCATTAGGCTTTGCTTATCCTGCAATTGTTTGTTCTATTTCTTGTTTGTCATCCATATCATCCTCGTGCATCTTCTCTTTGCCTTTGCTTTGTTTCTTATGTCTCTCCATGGAACTATCACTGAGTATCTCTTCCTCATATTCATATTCACTGTCTCTTTCCATTGTTTTCCCTTGGTTTTGAAAAATGTGATTATATATGAATGGTTTGTAGATAATAGTATGGAATAGGATGGAGGAATGGAATGGGCAGAGTGTATGGGGGAGTGAGTGTGGAAATGTATGTCTGAACATGGCTTAGGGATGTTAGTAGGGTTTAGGGAGTGGGTAGGATAAAGTGTGTAGGGTTTTTAGTGATGTGAATAGTGTTTGTAATGAAGTGGGGGTAATGAAAGTGTAGAATGTGGGAATTAGGGTTTGGGAATATGGTATATGGTTAGGGTTTGGTAATAGGAAGTGGGGTTTGGGAGGTGAGTGCTAATGATTTGAGAAAGGGAAAGGGAAAAGTGATTAGGGAAATTAATTTAAGGGAAAAGGGTGTAGGGAAATAACTCAAGGGAATAGAAACAATAGGACACAATACCCTTTGCAAATTTTATATGGAAATTTAGAGATAGCTAGGGTTTAGTGTTTTTGACATGCAAATCACCACCACTGATGAAAAATTGCTTGCTAGACCGGATGTGAGGCTTTACTTACTTGTTAAGATGTCAATTGTGAAATTTGAGGCAGAGGAAAGTGATGAAAATCAACTTGAAGCTCAACAGGTAGGTGTGTAGCGCTGCCTCCTAGGTGTGTAGTGCACTTTGTATGCATAGTGCCCGTTCAAAACTTAGTGTAAAATGGCATGAGGTGTGTAGCGACAATTCTATGCGTAGCACCAGTTGACAGGTGCATAACACCTTTTACAGGACACTTTTGGAGGCCTTCCTGATGTCCAAATTGGGCATGCTATAGCTCGTTGGAAAGCTTATCGAGTCTACTTTTTAACACAACTTGCATTTTTTTTTAATTTGGAGGTCATTTTACCTGTCAAAAGTCCAATATCCCAAGACTACTCAAAATGTGCAAAATGAGGTTGCCTAGATGCAGAGTGTTGTTGCAGTCAACTCTTGAAGGTCTTCCTTAACTCCAAATTGAGCTCATGATAGTTCATTGGAAATAGATTTGTGTCTTGTTATCATTTGACTAATCAGGAAAGTCATTTGGCCAACTAGGCTAGGAGAAATCTTAATTTTCCCAGGGCCACCTTAGAGTTGCAGCAACCCTCCTAAGGCAACTTTATTTTTGACATTTCTCTACAACCATGACACCTGTGTAAAAAGTGAAGGAGGTTTTTCATCATTTGCCTGTTATGGAAAAAAAACTCTCTCATTTTTTTGAAATTCAATTTTTCTTGCTCAGCAAGATCATTTGAGTAAAGCCTATCCCAACATGTGGAACAGGGGATTTGTCGAAATGAAGTGAAATGAAGGGGATAAGGGGCTTCTTAATTCTTGAGAAAATTTTGGGAAGAAGGAAGGGATGTTAGGAAACAGGGGAAAGTGGAATTTCAAATATTGAGTGAGGGGATGGGGTCCAAAAGGGCTAAACACAAGCCTAGCCTAGAAAATTGTCAAATTATAGCAAGAAACTAGGGTTTGTGGGAAAATGAGGAATTTGAGGGATGTCAGTGACGGGAAGTGCTTAATAAGGTACATTAAGGATAGGGGAAGGTGTATGAACATTAGGACA
Organism: Pinus taeda; assembly: GCA_000404065.3. Lineage (NCBI taxonomy): Eukaryota > Viridiplantae > Streptophyta > Pinopsida > Pinales > Pinaceae > Pinus > Pinus taeda. Next base: position 95,767 of record APFE031740944.1, on the reverse strand, counting down.
CAATTTTTGTTGATGATTCGACCATCCAAGAGAAATTACCTTCAAAACCCTAGGAGAGGGCAATGAGCCTTACCTAGGCACAACTAAAGCATGAACAAGGTGTAAAATGACCCATTGGAACCTGAAATGATGATGAAAACTCTTTGAATGATGGTACACTTGGCTGAATGGTGACATGGACCGACAATTGGAAAACTTTGGAATGAGTGAGAACAAACCCTAGACCTAATACCTAGTGACCAAATTTTACTTGAAGACTCACTGAAATGATAGAATTTTACCTTGACACCTTAAAATCATTTTGTAAGAGCATATTTGATCACTAGTGGAAGGCTTCAAAGACTGACACTAACATGATAGATAAGAGAGAAGCAAAGGGACCAACGTGGATCTTCCATTTGACTCCTCACTTGATTTCTCTCTCCTTTGATAGATCTTGCACCTCCTCTCCTACTTGTCCCACTTAGAGAGTACCTGTAGAGACAAAGTAACATAACACTATCAAACCATCCCAATCTATGATATCATAAACAATCAAGAATCAGAAATACATTGAACATACAATGGCATTCACAAATAACAAGATTCACAAGTACACAATTGTATGGAGGAAAACTCTAGGAACTTTATTAAAATAGAAGGGAGAATTACAACCCAGCTGTCTGATCCAACATCATCCTCCCAGCTTCAAAGCCCTCTTCACCTCATGAAAACCAAGATCACCCAACAATACAATGCTCCTTCTTAAAGACAAACTAACAACACTTCTTTACAAATTACAAAATTCCAGCCTTCAAATCTCTTAGATGAGGGATCCATTTATATATGTTTGCAAATGTGTGAATCATCTCTGGGTTTTTGATTAGTGTCATTCCACTTGTAGTTCTTGGTTCCACTTGGAGATTTCATTTATCTCTTACTCATCCCTGGGCAAATTCAGAGAGGCAAGTGGCATAGGAGAAGTTTCTAGAAGATTCCATGAGAATCCACTTAGCAAACTGTCTTGGAAATTTGCCCATCCTCGCTCATCACACCCTACAGAAGGCCTCTTCAGTATGCATAGCACGTGGGTAGTGTAGCAATCAGTATGCATCGTACCTTGACAGTGGGGCAGTCAGTATGGTCTAGTTTTGGCCAGTTCGTAGTGGTTTTTCAGGTGGAACTTCTGAGGAATGATGTAATCAGTTGACTATGATCCTTTAGGGTATGAAACAACACTTTTAGGGGTTAAAGAGCCCTTGGTTTATTGACATATAAGATTGGGGTTACCGTGCCCAAATATGTCTATAATAGTTGTCCCCTAAAGCATGAAGTCGTAAATCCTTTGATGTCGGGTGAAATGCTTTATCATGAGGATCCAAGGTATTCAAACTGGAAGGTGACTTGTATAAGATACAATACAATAAATCATCATGATATTATTTTCATGATCTAGCTAAGGTGAGCATTCCCATGCTCAACTTTATAAATTCATTTTCATGTACATAGGACAGATAATCATTTGTTGTTGCAGACTGGTGATTCTTTATATGTACAGTTATCATCACTTAGCTTGGATGATCATCTGTGTAGCTTTTGTGTACATTTGATGTCTTTATATTCCTGAATATATTGTAGCCTGGATGGATGAAACTAGATCCGGGGTCTTCAAACTCATTCAATCTTCGCCTGATGTACAATTTGATCCATGTGAAAGATGTCCTAAAGTAGAACATGGAAAGACATCGCCTAATTACCAGTCAATAATGTAAGTTGTTAACAGACACGAGAGGAATCACCGATAATGATGATTACCCTCAAGGAACTATAGTACAATTCATGTGGTGTGAATATATGATCCGATGTTGAACACCACGCAAAATCTCTCGATCAAAGGCCATTGTTGTAAACCTGTCACCGAAAGTGAGAAACTTGCCATTGAGGCATGCAAGCTTCAAAGTACTGAAAGGGTTGTTTATAAGTCAACTTCTTGGATAATGAGTTGATGTCGACAAGAAGTGACCTATCATATGAGGGCCTTAATGTATCCCACATCAACGACATGAAACGAAGCAAGTGGTTTTGTGGAGGTGAAAACGATCTGATGATACAAGGTTTAGGAATGACGGTCATGAAAAATGGAGGGTGAAGGTATTGCAGTAGATGAGGTGTTAGTTGGATGGTGAACTCTCTGAGTGACTTATCTTGGACATATCGGTGACACTGAGATGAATTGGTAGCGTTAACCCCAAGGATGGATGGTATGGAGGACCAATGGTGATAGGACTGGTGAACGGAATAACCAAACCCGACTCAATCATGGCGATGGAGTGAAAGTGTCATGTTCAAGAGTGACCTGCTACCAATAAAATTCTTCAAGTTTTCTTCTCTTTTTCCCCAGTCATTGCTGACCAGTAACTTTTTATTTTTGTCAAGCTTGAGGAGGATAACATATGCTTGTTCTAAATATTCCCTTCGGGAAAACCTGTCACTATGTTTTAGCGAGCCTAGTGATAGTGAAACTCGTTCTTGTCTGGGTGGACAAGTTTGTTGCTATTGTTTTAATGAGTTTAATGACAAAGATAATTTGGTCCTTTTCATGTTTAGAGAGTTTGAAACGGGACGAAAAGGAAACTCCAACAATTCTTTTTTGTAGCATAATCCGTTAAGTCTGAAAAAGATTAAAATAATACAAAAGGGATGACTTTTTGATTGCTTTAGCGAGCCGAAAAAGACAAGCACTCGATCCTTTTTGTGGGATAATCCCTCAGGTCCAAAAAGATTAAAATATATAGGAGGGATGGTGTTTCCCTTTACTTTAACAAGCTGGAAAGGCTAATAGCTTGACAATCATTTTATATTTAGCGAGTCTAAAAAGAGTTTAAAAGGGGCTCATTTCTTTTTTTGAGGAACGAGTGGTGTTTTCAGGTAGCAACTGGTTCTAGGTAAGTTTAGAACTTCTCCAAACATGGCAGTGTGAAGAGGGTGGCTAATAGAATCACTCGTCGCATCTACTCCTCAAAAGGGTAAACAATCAAGTGGAAGCGTATGATCGGCCAAAGGAATGGAGGTGATGGTAGGAACACAATCAAGGCTCAAAAGGCTAATAGCATGGAAATAACAGAGGTCATTTACTGAAGGCGGGTTTATTTTTTAATGAGCTTGAACCTTGCGTTAACATATGCTCAGTGGTAGGTTTATTTTTTAACGAGCTTGAACCTTGCGGAAACATTGCTCATGGCAGGTTTATTTTTTAATGAGCTTGAACCTTGCGGAAACATTGCGCATGGCGCGTTTTATTTTTTAATGAGATTGAACCTTGCAGAAACATTGCTCGTAGTAGTAGTCAAAGATGTCTTTCATTGGTAGGTTCATTTTTAGTGAGCTTGAACTCTACGATAACATATGCTCATTTTCTTTTTATGGAGGCTAGAAACGACCAAAATACAAAGCTAAAAACACTAAAAAGCTAAGGAACTACTAAGGTTAGGTAGGATGATTTTGTCTTTTGTCTAGACAAAACCCTTCCCTTGGTCCATCTGGTGTACAGACGTTTCTAGACCAACTTCCTAACCTAAGAAGTTAAACTAAAAAGATAAAAAAATCTAAGAAATGAAATTGGTCATTTTTCACTTGCATAAAAAGGTTTGCATGCCCCCAGGCATCAAGAAAAGGAGAGTCTCTAGGTAACCATATGGAAGTCACTGCGGTAAGGCAAGATTGCTTCTGTCAGTGGTTAGACAAAAAACACTTCCTTGGCTTTGTCCACATAGTGGACAAAAGTGAATGGTGTTTTAGACCAATCACATAACCTATGAGGAAATGGTGTTTCAGACCAATCACATAACCTACAAGGAAATGGTTGTTTCAGACCGATCACATAACCTACAAGGAAATGGTGTTTCAGACCAATCACATAACCTACAAGGAAATGGCTATTTCAGACTGATCACATAACCTACAAGGAAATTTTATCTTTTCAATTGGGTTTGTCTGCCAAAGCAGACCAGGGTGCATGCCCCCCAAGCTTCGTTACATTCACAGAACTACACGCCGCAATCAGGTGGATGGAATGAAGGTTGAAGAGACACTCTTGATGTAAAGAGACCATTTAGGGATGATGTTTGACTTGGAGCTATGTTTGACTTGGAGCTATGTTTGAACCGGGAAATGGAAACTGGTCGATAAGCTGTACCATTTTTCCTTCATGCGGGAAACACATTACTCGAGAGAGTGTGGAAACAATAGCTTCCATGCTATATATATAGTCACGTCCAAGAAGTAGATTATAATATAATGGTCCTTGGAATACCATCACATTCAAGTGAATGGTTTTCCTTTTCAAAGTAATCGGTAAATTTGGAAGGATCCCTAATGGTCGACTAGTTCCTTTGTTAAAACCTGACAAATTTTGTGTCACAGGCATAAGCGATGGTGAACCAAGCGCTTTTGAAGTAGTTGAGGAAAGGATACTCACTGAAGCCCCTTCATCTATGATAGTGCCAGACACGACCTTTTTGTACACTTGTACTATGATCCGGAATGGTACATCAGATGGGAGGCGGGGCCTTGCTAGTTGATTCCAATCAAAGGGAACGACTAGACTGCTTGGAGGGGGTACCGGATAAATAGTTGAATGAACCCCTTGAACTGGGGAATTTTCCTCCTATTGTAAAGGAGCACGCGGATTGCCCCCAAGTTCATCAGACTCTGTATTTACAAAGAGAATTTGAACAGTATTGTTCTCATTCTCTTTGGAAATTGTATCATCTGAAGATGGACCTTCTGAAGGAAAGACTGGGTCGACTTCCATTTCAGCCTGTTTATTTTGGTCCACTATGGACTCAGAAGGTTCATTCTCAACGATATTCATTTTGACTGACCATTGAGTTATGTCAGTCGGATTTTCAAATAGTGACGGACTTGGTGAGAGTTTGTTATATCCATATGGAAGTCGCTGTGGTGAAGCAAGACGGTTATGCAAGATTCTCTTGACCTTATCCAAAAAAGGACAACAGGGAAGGTGATGGTCTCCTTCACATAATAGACATGGAGTTTTGACCTTTCTTTCCTATCCAGGAACTTCATTTTCACTAGTTGATGGTGTGCTGTCAACATGATCACTAGAGGTTGATGACACTGGATGGTGCGAACAGCGAGACCATTCTCTCAAGATTTGAGGAATGCAAGGACAATATTGATGAAAATGGTTTCCTTTACAAATTAGACAAGGATATTTAGGAGACTTAATGTGTGGATTTTCACGAGATGAGTCATGGTTGCCCCCTTGCTTAACTGCCTTCTTCTCCTTCTTCTCCTTCCCTTTCTTCTTCTTCTCAGCCACTTGGTTACTAGTATCACTATTTTCACCAAGCAAAGAGGAAGAAGCAGAGGGAGAAAAAAATGAATTAGAAGGTGAAGGATCAACTTCAGTATCAAATGGTTGCTAATTCGATTGCTAAGGAATCACAGTCTCTTGAATGACAGAGGTTGAGAATAGCCATACTGGCAGACCAATTGTGATTCCTGGAAGGGACAATGTGGCCATATATGGAGCACCAATTTCTCCCCAAGAAGAGAAAGGACTAGGATTCCACCCAAGAGGGATTCCTTGATTGGTGGACTCCATTATCTCAACCTAAGATCAATGAAGGAACATGGATTTTATTACGAATTAAATAAATTTTAAATGACGCTTTGACACAACTTTTCTTTTTCAATTTTTAAGAGTCGAGAAAAAGCTAAAGATGACTCTAGTCCCCTTCGATTTTTAATGAGCCTGAAGTGACAAGTTCTCAGTTGGACCTTCTCTTTTAAGGAGTAGAAAAGGAATGAAAGTGACTACTCTGGAAATCTAGAGAGAGAGATTACCAAAACAATCACAAAACTACAAAATACACCTTGGTGGTAAATTAAAGAGAAATTACCAAGGACTTATGTACGGCAGTCAATCTTCCCGAATGTTGTGTTCGATGCATCGCGATCGATAGGGTCGCAGACACTGCTTCCTATGGATAAAGGATGTAAGCCTATTGTGGTATCCCAATATATACTTGATGGTACAGGGAGCACAAGTCCATGCTAGCACTTGTCATATCAAAGAGGAGGAATCACCCAACCTTCAATGAAAATGATACTAGATTTTACGATGTCGGAACACGTCTCTAGCCTAGACTTCTAGATGTGTTGTGTTAGGTTCCAAAGCATTGTTAAGTTCATTGAGATTTATTTTAGAGTTGATCTTTTTTATAATTTTGTCTTTCAAGGTTCACCGCGTGATGTAGATGTAAAATTCCTAAATATGTGATCTAAAATGATAAACAGACGTTGTTTTCTTTTTAGTAAAGAAAATCCTAGCTACTAAGGAAAGAAGATTATGATTCTTTCAAACAGACAGCATAGAGCACACACAAAATGCACTTTTCCTAAATCATTTTTCGCACACCATCTAATGCAAATGAAAATGAATGTATTGTTTTTTCGTTTCCTTTAATGTGAAGAATGGCAAAAAAGGAAAACTAAGTACAGATCTGAACTATTTTTTTCAAAGCGACATTTCGAAAATTTCTTTTCAAAATGAAAGGAAGACTAAAACGACACTTTTTTATTTAGAATAAAAGATGCTTTCGACACTTCAAATATTAACAATTCAAATCAAATACATGACAAAAAATTCAATCGACTATCTGGAGGAGGAAGACTTTACGACACTCTTATTTTTGACACAAAATGACAGTTACGATGCTTTTTGCATCAAAACAATAGTTCGATTTAAGCTACTTTTTTATGAAGGATTGTAAATGATAGACAAGTACATAAAAAAATTTACTAATCCTAATCAATGGAGGCTAAAATATGTAAAGCAAGGAGGCTTCAGAAATGATATACTAATCATGAGCAGCAAAACCACTGAATAGAGCTTAAAACAAGGACAAAAAACCCAAATTTCAAGGAGAGAAATAGGATTACTCAGTCATCGCACCTGTGCTTCACAAAAACAGGGATGCAGCTCACCTGTTACACACGGGAGGTGCAATGCATACTGGCTTCTAGTGATAGACAGTGCGATGGGCCAGGGAGTGAAACTGAGGGGGGTTTTCGCTCAAATTTGCAGCTGAGTTTAGTGATTTAGGCTGAGCTATGATGGATAGTAAAAATCAAAGTACAGGGGTACAATCTTGGGAGGTTATTCAGCTACCACAAGGGCATTTAGAATGCTTGTAAGTCAAATGTTCAGTTCATAAACCAACCCAAAGATTGACTGAAGCAACATTCATCTACTTTTCAATTGCATAGCAAGAGTAGTTCGAAGGCTATCTAGCTAACTTCAGGCTCCATTTGTAGTTTATAAGTCAAACAACAATAAAAAATAAACAAACTATTCATTCCCCAGTGGAGTCGCCATTTTGTTTCCAGGAAAACTAGTGTCTTTTCGATCTGCTAGTCCCACTAAGATTGGTAGCTATCTTAGAAACAAACAATCAAAGCAATTTGAGATTTCCTCTATGTATGATAGATAAGAGAGAAGCAGAGGGACCAACCTGGATCTTCCGTTTGACTCCTCATTTGATTTCTCTCCCCTTTGATAGATCTTGCACCTCCTCTCCTACTTGTCCCACTTAGAGAGTACTTGTAGAGACAAAGTAACAAAACACTATCTAAGCATCTCGATCTACGATATCATAAACAATGAAGAATCAGAAATACATTGAACATACAATCGCATTCACAAATAACAAGATTCACCAGTACATAATTGTATGGAGGAAAACTCAAAGAACTTTATGAAAATAGAAGGGAGAACTATAATCCAGCTTTCTGATCCAGCATCATCCTCCCAGCATCAAATCCCTCTTCACCTCATGAAAACCAAGATCACCCAACAATACAATGCTCCTTCTCGAAGACAAACTAACAACACTTCTTTACAAATTACAAAATTCTAGCCTCCATATCTCTTAGATGAGGGATCCATTTATATATTTTTGCAAAGGTGTGAGTCATCTCTGGGTTTTTTATTAGTGTCATTCCTCTTGTAGTTCTTGGTTCCACTTGGAGATTTCATTTATCTCTTACTCATCCCTATGCGAATTCAGAGAGGCAAGTGTCATAGGAGAAGTTTCTAGAAGATTCCATGAGCATCCACTTAGCAAACTGTCTCGGACATTTTTCCATCCTTGCTCATCACACCCTATAGAAGGCCTCTTCAGTATGCATCACACCTGGCTAGTGTAGCAATTAGTATGCATTGCGCCTTGATAGTGGGGCAGTCAGTATGGTCCAGTTTTGGCCAGTTCTAAGTGGTTTTTCAGGTGGAACTTATGTGGAATGATGTAATCAGTTGGCTATGATCGTTTAGGGTATGAAACAACACTTTTAGGGGTTAAAGAGCCCTTGGTTTATCGACATATAAGATTTGGGTTGTAGTGCCCAAATATGTTTATAACATGGAGGCTCGCTTGGCCCGTGGGGGTTGAGGTCTGATGCTAAGAATCAACCCTCACCCTTGGTAGGATGGGCCGTGGGGATGGGTGCCACTGGTGGGAATGATCAGGCCCACCATGCCCACTACTAACGTAGTGGCCTCCTACTTTCTAGGGTCTATGAGGTAAGCGAGGCTCATTGAAATTTTTTATTTCTAAAAGAAATCTAAATTTGATTAATAAAAAGTTAAATCTTATTTTACTGGAATATTTGTTCATCTAATATTTTACACGAAGATAACAACCCAACTGACACATAACTACTAGTAAACCTATGCGAGTTTAAGACTTGTACACAGGAAAAGGGAAACTAATGTTTCAAATGCAATAATCTTTCGTTGAATATGTTGTTGATAATAATGTAGCTGCTCTACAAAATCGTTCCAAGTCTTTTAATGATCCTTTAAAAGCTTTGATATGAAGTGAGGAATAGTGATAAAGAAATTTATGATATAGCAAAAATTACAGAATTATTTTACCGCATGATGAATGTGGTATTAATTTGTTTTTATAAAAAATTTAACATATAAATCTTATTATGGCGATATAGTAATTTATGATAAAGTGAACATTATGGAATTGTTTTACCCCATGGTGAATGTGGTATTAATTTTTTTTTCTTTATAAAAACATAACATATAACTTGTGTTATGGTGATATAGCAATCTATTTTAAATGTGTGATAGAAAATATATTAAAAATTAAAAGAAATACTCAATTGTCTAGTAAATGCTATATAGTTTAAGTAAAAAATTAATTTAGGTAAAATATTTAGTTTGCAATTTTAATTTAAAGATTTAGTTTAAAAGATTAATTTGATAAGAAAATTTTAGTTAATTTTTTTCAATAAATAGTAGAAGAAAATTTTGGAGATAAATACATGAAATGAAATTTTTCGAGGGAAAATTTGTAGTGAAAAAATTTAGAGCGAAATTTTCATTCTTTAAGCTACATATTATCATTAGGAGAGAGTTCATTTGTATCATTCAACCTCTTATGTTTGAAAGGCATGGATTCTTCTGATGGTGAGGTTTCTCTTTGTGAATCATCAACATCTTTGTCACGTAACAACTCTATTCATATTGATGAATATAAAGGAATTTTTTTCACTGTGAATAGAGAGTCAAATCTATAAATTAGTCCTAATCCTAAGGAATATGAGGGAAATTCTGATGAAGGGAAAGATGAATAATTTCAAATAAATAAAGAGTCACAGTTTCTACTTAGTCCTAATCCTATGGACTATGAGAGCAGCAGTGATGAAGAGCATGATGTAGATTTTCAAATAAATAAAGAGTTGTAGTTTCCACTTATTCCTAATCCTATGGACTATGAGAGAAACAATGATGAAGAGCATGATGAAGAATTTCAAATGAATAGAGAGTCACAGTTCACTTAGTGCTAATCCTATGGACTATGAGAGCAGTAGTGATGAAGAGCATGATGAAGAATTTCAGATAAATTAACGGTTGTGGTTTCCATTTAGTCCTACTCTGATGGCCTATGAGATCATTAGTGATGAGGAGCATGATGAATGTTTCAAATGAATACAGAGTCATGGTCTCTAGTTAGTCCTAATCCTATGGACTATGAGAACAGTAGTGATGAAGGCCGTGATGAAGAATTTCCAATAAATCTAGAGTCGCAGTTTCCACTTAGTCTGAATCCTATGGACTATGATAGCACCAGTGATGAAGGCTAGGATGAATAATTTCCAATAAATCAAGAGTCACATTTTCCACCTAGTCCTAAGCTTCAGGACTATGAGAGAAGTAGTGACGAAGAGCAGGACAATGAATTTCTAGTAAATAGAGAGTCACATTTTCCACCTAGTCCTAATCCTAAGGACTATGAGAGCAGTAGTGATGAAGGGCAGGATGAAGAACTTAGTCCTAATCCTAAGGACTATGAGAGAAGCAATGAAGAAGGGTAGGAGGAAGCACTTATTCCTAATATTGAGGAATATGAGAGTAGCAGTGACGAAGGGTAGGATGAAGAATTTCCAATAAGTGAAGAGTCACATTTTCCACGTATTTCTAATCCTATGGACTTGAAAGTGGCATTGAAAATGCACACGATTAAGAATATCCAATAAACATCGAGTCAAATTTTCCATTTAGTCCAAATTCTAAGAACTATGACGGTAGCACTGAAGAAGGGAAAGATGAATAATATCCTCCAAGTCAATATTTCAAAAGCACAAATGATCATAGTGAGGATAATATTCCTCATAATGATTATGAAAATTTTGATATAGATGACGATCCAATGATGGAGATGTTGCCATCAAATATTGTGTCGAGGAGTAGAAGCAGACCTTTTCATATCAATCCAAGATGTTCTAGTTATACAAGGGGTAGACTAGAATATCTCATAAGAAGAAGTTCTGTCGGTGCTCTCATTTCAAGTGAATATCGTTAAATGTATTTCTTGAAACATATGGATTTCAAGTTTACATTGGAGAAAAGGAAGAGATATTTTTCAATGAATAAAAGCATGCAAAATTCATATTTAGTGGGGTGCATGCAGTCTACGTTGTCAGGTTATGATTATCATATTGGCTATTTATTTATCAGTAGAAAAAATTTCAAAATGTTTCATTCAATGAGTAATTTTCGTTTGTCAAGAATCCAAGAAAATTTGGAAAAGGATCCCACATTTTATTCAGAAGTATGTCATAAACGACAGTTTGGGCCATTATCAAATACTGCAATGTCATGGATGAAAGAATTATTTTCAATGCATGGAGAGTGTATGCAAAATAGAGAGAAATACATATTCCAGATAATTTCTCAAGATGAGAAATCTACAACTTATACAAAGAATATACAGAAGATGCTAAACGAAATGGTTGATTTATTACATATCAATATTTTGTGAAGATATGGAAGAAAGAATTCAACAATGTCTGTATTCCTAAGAAGACCGACGAGCCTCATCATTGGGTAATTACATGGGCCTTAATTCACTTCCTAGCTTAGAGAAACCAACTATTCTCATAACTTATTGCATACTTTTGATTATATTTTGTTTATGAGATGAGTTTAGAGTTGGATATTTTTCTTTGTGGTCTAATGTGCATTTAATGTAGGATTAAAGGATAAAAGCAAGGAATTTTGCCAAAGAAATTGGTTAAAACACGAATGGGACAAGGGAGAGGAATTATAGGAGAGAAATCCTTCTCATTTACTACCCCTCCATTTGAATATTCCTCCATCAGCTCAGAGTGAAAATAGCCAAATCATGACAACTAGAAGGCAACCGAGCAAGTGAAATACAAAGCACCAGTTTATCTCGAGTTTGGGAGCCGAGCCTCCCTAATTTTAAGGAAGTCATTGGAGACTTTATATGTATAAGTAGAGACACCTAGGACCTCAGTCAGATTCGGATTTTTGGATTGTGAAACTCTATTCTGTTTTCAAACTGCAAGACTTCTGACAGTTTTTGATGTAATCCATTGTTTTGATAATAAGAATGAGTTTAGTTTTGAGCCAACACTAAGTTAACTCAGAGGGTTGAAGCTCTTGAGTTAGGGCCCAACCCTAGCAACCAAGGCTCCTCTTTATTGTACATGTATGCTAGCATAGATTCATAGTTTAATTGTTCATTTTCTTAGTAGCTGCATTTCCATCACAACAATGTAGATTAGATTGGTTGTATGTTAGCTTTCTTGCATTTGTGCCCTCTTTCAATTAGCAGGTTAGCAAGGAGAAGAAAGGATCATCATAAGGTTATCAGCAGGTGTCTTGGCTTCACTTCCTCCCTCTGGGACCATGACTTGAGGAAGATACCCTTTAGCAACCCCAAAAACACAGATTTATAGTTCTTGCATGAGCTTTGGAGTTTGTTGTCTTGATTCAAAATTTGGTTCATTTCATTGTCATCTTTTTCCATTACTCTATTTCTACAATAAGATCTCACTAATGCTTTCATTCCCTTCAACACTTTCTTCATGTACAATATAGGAAATCGATTCATGCTTTCCTAGTTTATGAAGATGTATCTTGATGCATAGTTCTTGGAAGACACACATGTTTTAAGCACAATAGGTACTTTAGGAGGAGACCCAAACTTCATCACCAGCAACCACCTTCCACCTCATCCACCTTAGGCAGCTCTTATTCCACCATCACCCTCACTAGTTTTTTTCTCATTTTTCATTGAAATTCCCCTAAATACATTGAATGAATCTAGCCATATCTTCTCTTGGATATTGACTCATGAGTGTTCCTAGACCTTCTAACACCCCATCCCATGCATCACACACCTTTTCCAAGCTTCCCAACACCTACAACACTTCATAGTTAGCTCTCAGTTGTATCCTGTAGGTTTCTTGTAATTCCTATAGGATCATCTTCTAGGTTTCTAGTACACCTTGTAGGTTTTCATGAAACAACCTATTTTGAGGCTGAATTGATGGGGAACCTCTAGAAAGTCACAAAAAGCCTCCTAGGACCCTTCGACACCATCCAACCACTCCATAAGCCTTCTAGCCTTCCTCAACCACCTTTTATCCACCTGTCACATCCACAAGAACAATTAAATTACATACTTGATTTTGCTTAAAAAAACCAAAAAAGTGAAAACAGATTTAGTTTAGTTTTCTTGCTCACATTAGTATGGTTTGATGCTCTTTACTTCTGCAACTTAGATAGTATAATTTGTTTAGTGTTGATTTAGCAATCCTGCTTAGCATAACAGTTTAAATGGTTAATTAAGATATGGTGTGATTTAGCATTACATATTGTTTTCTTCATTACTGCAGTAAAGTAGTTCTCTTAGAGTAGATTTTCTCTTCTTCCATCAAAGGATCAAGCTTCTTCTAACTCTATAAAAGTCTAGCTTGGAACCCCTGGGGTCTCTCGTTGGACGAACAATGACAATAGGCAGGACCTTCACTTTTACTTCTGCATATAGCACTGTCACCTCCAAGTTTGTATGAATCCTAGGTTGATAAGTAAAGCCGGTAGCCCAGGAGTTGTAGCATCCTTGCTGCAATACTGGTGCTCATCAAAGACAAGGATGTGATTTGCAATACATGTGCTTCTCTTCAATCAAAAAGGGATAAATGTGAAGGGGTAGAAAGAGGTAAGGATTCATAACATTAATTTTTAAAATTTTATAGTCGACAACTATGAAAATGTATTTATTAATGAATTTCTTTTATGTTGTGTAGATTCCATTGTCAAAGCGCATCAAGAGCATCGAAAACAAAAAAAAAAGTGAAAGGAAAATGTTGTAAAAAGATCAAAATAAGTGTTATGATAATCCAAATAAATATTTGGGTTTGATAATTGATGGTATGGACCAGAAGAAAATCCTTCTACCACATTTTGTTCACACACCCAAAAATTTACAGGAGGAAAATTTTATTCAGTATCACTTAGTCGGTTGTATGGTCTTGAATGGGAAGACGTTTCCAAGGGTATACTTCACAACTTCAAATATTCATAACGATGAAAATCTAGCAATAACCATAAGTCATGATGTGCTTTCTAATTGGTCTAGTAATCTTCCCGAAGTTTTGCATCTACAGTTGAACAACAGTTGTCGTGAAAAGAAAAATCAGATTGTTTTTTTATTATCTAAAAATGCTTGTTGAATTGAGAATTTTTAAGAAGGTAAAGGTTGGTTTCCTTCTTGTTGGGCACACTGATGACCATATTGATTAGATGTTCAATTATTTCATAGTCACATTGAGGAAGAAGGATGTTGGGAGCTTTCCATCATTAATTGAATGTATTAAGAAATCATACATGATGGAGCCTATTTTTGACGTGCTTGAAGAATGTTTTGACATGCAAAGGTTTATTATGGGATCACAGGTGAGGATAAATGCATTGAACAACTTAATGACATTAGTTTCCAACATCAAATTCGTATCAAAAGAATTGGTGGGAAAACACTAATATGGGGCAAGAAGTATTCAACTACTACAGAATGGATTTCTTCATCAAGTTTGTCATTTTTTGAAGTTCATTCGATATCATCCAATATTTGCGTCAAATATATTGTTATTACAATTAGTTGCTAAAGTTCATAATGCATGTGGGAAAAATAGAGATGTAAATTATTCTGATTTCCTAGAAGAAATTAAAAAATGTATTAGATATACATATGAGTACTTTGATATTGCTAATTCAGTTTGGTAGGAGTCTTTTTTCAATAATAAAAGTGATATCATTTCAAGAAAAACAAATGAAGATATACCTTTGAAAACTCCATTTATTCTGCCAGAAAATGCATCAAATGAACATGAGAAAAAAAATATTGTTGAATGACAACAATTGCAAGGTATTATTAATTCTTCATAAGTAGAGGAAAGAGAAATGTATATTGGTTCTATAAGATCTCATGCACAACATGAAGCCATGGAAGAACTTTACAGGGGTTCAGTACAGGATATTAAGGAGGGTTGTATAATAACAATGCTAGCATATGGAGATCCCAATGGATACCCATTCTGGGTTTCTAAGGTTATAAAGCTCATTACAAAAAATGAAGATGTTGCAGGTGTTGAATTACATTGGTATGCAACAAATAAACACCCTTTCAATGGCGTGTACAAGTCAAATATGGTAGTTGATAAAAAAATTGGTAGAAACAGAAAAAGAAAGGGTACAAATATAAATTGTTATCGCACAAACCTCTTAAAATTGGAGGATGTTGACATACTTGTTTATGAATTCAATTTAACAAAGAGAGGAACCCTTCGCTTCAAGAAGATAGATATTCTGAAGAGGTTGTTACCAGAAGAAACAATGTTGAGATGGGAGTTTGCTGAAATCATCGTAGATCTAGAAGAATTTTGAAACCTGAAATGGTGGGCATGCATGTGGACTCAGATGGGGCACTAGTTGATGAAAGAGAAGAATATGGAACACCTTCATCTGCATTCATTCATTCATCTGAAGATGTGAATTCTAATGGTGTGCAAGAAAATATGAGTGATTTTGAATAATTTCCTAAGAGAGTTTATATAAATGATGTGTGCATTGTATCTTGAGATAAAAAATTTGATTTCCATATGATGTTAAATGAAGTTATGAGTCATTTTTATGTTTGTTGTATTATATGTTTTAATTATGAGGAGTTTTATTGTTTATAATATCTACAATGCAACAATAAATTAGAGATCTAATTTATGTTTCATTCAATCTACAAGTATTTACATTTTGATTAATTTAATCATTTAATTTGTTCATAATGTCATGGTTTAAATGTGTTGAAAACTTAGAGTTTTTAAACTCTATGGTTGAAAATTTTCCAATTCTTTATAGATATATATATATATATATCATGTTATGTAGAAAACAATTAGAATTTTAGCGATCTTTAGTGCCATGTTATTATATGTTTAACAACATGGATGAAAACTAATAGAATTTTAATGTATTTCAAATCCCATTATTTTATCTTTATCGTCATTAATAAAAAATATTGAAATTATTCCTAGGAAAGAAAAATGTTATTCTACCAAAAAAATTAGTGTGTATTTTTTCCTCAAAACCAAATTTTTTTTGCACAAAAAATTTGGTCTTACTGCCATTTTTTAAATATGTCGAAAATTAACCATAAAAAAAAGCATCATTCCAGTCTACACACTTTTCTTTTTTAGCATTGTTTTTCATGTTTTTGGTGTTTTTTTGGCTAGATTTCCCGTTTTGAGTTTATAGTTCATGTTTTAAAGTTTACATTATTCCAAGCCTCCAATATATATATGGTGAGAGGCTCATCCCTTCAAATTCTCTCATGAGTTCCATTGAGGCAAAAGCTAGGATGCTTCCTCGCTTTATTGCTCTTTCCCTTTCCATGAGACACTGTTAGGAATAATGATGTCCTTAGATAGGTCGGAGGTAGATGTTTCCTGCTTTTCGGGCTGACATTTCAGTGAAAAGTAGAGTGTCAGTCAGTCAACATGCACTTTTACCTCTAGAATCTCAAATATCTTGGATAACAATTCCTTTTATGAAAAATAGTGAGTTAACCTAAGGACTAATGCCCCTAGCTAATGCATGGAGAGTGTTATAACTCTTCTTTCCTGTTTTTGGGATGAGTTACCCTGGAAAATAGGCTTGTGAATTAGGTTATGTCTTTAACCAATATGCCTTTCTCCTCTGAGCTGAAGAGTGGATCATTTTCCTGTATAACACTCTCGAAGCACCTCTACCCAATTGACTGATATACCAACGGTCAATTTTGGATAATGAAGAAATCAAGTAGCATATCCAGGAGTTGTTGCAGAAAGGGAACATCCAACCAAGTTCCTCACCTTGTGGGAGCTTGATTGTACTTGTAAAGAAGAAGGATAGAACCTAGAGGCTATGCATTTATTGTCAAGAACTTAACAAAATCACTATCAGGAATACGTATCCAATCCCAAAAATTGATGACCTTCTTGACTGGCTCAATGGAGGGAATTATTTTAGCAAGATTGATTTGAAGTATGGATATCACTAGGTTCCCATAGAACCCACATATGTATAGAAGACCACCTTCAAATCAAAGGAGGGCCTTTTGAGGTGGTTTGTCATGCCCTTCAGGTTGAAAAATACACCTGCAACTTTTCTGAGGTTGATGGATCACATCTTGTGGCCCTTAACCAACTCGTTCATTGTTGTATATCTACTGACATCCTTATCTTTAGCAACAGTTTGGAAGAGTAAGTACAACAAATTTTGATAGGTCCTTCATACCCCGTGACAACAAAAAGTATGTTCCAACATGGAGACATGGAACTTTGGCATGAGTCAGGTCTATTATCTAGGCTACATTATTGATGAGAAAAGCATGCATATGGATTTCGCTAATATCCAAGTCATTCAGGATTGGCTAGACCCAACCAATCTAAAATAGATTCGCAACTTTTTGGGCCTTACCAATTTTTATCATATGTTTTTGTTAGGATTCTATCACATTACTTGGTCTTTGAGTCAGATTACCAAGGGTGGAGCAAAGGCAAAGCTTTCCTAGTACAAGTCCCAACAAAAGGTGTTCATTGAGATAAAACACCATCTACGATCTGCACTTGTACTCACATTGCCAAACCTGCAACAACCATTTCAAATTGAGACAAATGCCTTTGGCTATGCTATTGGTGCAGTTCTCACCCAACAAGAGCATCCAATAGCATATCATAGTGAGACACTTTCCAATACAATTCAAAAATACCCCAACTATGATAAATATATTTATTCTATTGTGTTGGCATGCTGAAAATGCAAACATTACATTCTGGGGAAGGAGACAGTCATCCACATAGATCACCAACCTCTTCAATTTATACAGACACAAGGGAAGTTGCAAAACAATCACTTTCAAAAGTGGTTTTTATGTATTCCACTTGAACATTAAATACAAGAAGGCCAACACCAATAATGTTGTAGATTTCCTTAATCGCCCCCTTGTTGTAGTGTTCTCTATTGTTCTTAACTCTTATGGCCACAAGACCTCTGAATGGTTGCAACTGTACAAAAATGATCCTGTGTTTTCCACCACATAGAGGGTGCTAGTCAATGGAAAGAAATTTCTATATTTCCACCTTCATGGTGCCATATTATTCTATCTAGACCACCTTTTTGTTCCTTCAAGAAAGCGTGCCAAGCTGATTTGAGAGGAACACTACAGTCAGGTTGCAAGACACTTTAGTGAGGAGAAAACTATGATCGTACTAGAAAAGTATTTTTATTTCACAAAACTTCGACATGACACTGGAAAATATATTAGATCCTACATTTCCTATACCATCATGTTGATGGTGTTGGAAATCTATCAACCAAGGTGGGCTCCCTGATGTGAACTCCCAATTAGACCTCACACTGTTTGGAGTAGGAATTGTTAACCTTGAGGTGCAACACTGCTATTTTAAAGGCTAAAGGAAGGAAATGGTTCATTTTGCTATTGTGGAAAGGTTCCCACATGGTCCATCACCCCACTTTCCTCACTTTTCCACTCCCATTCACATCCATTCATGTCCTAACTCGACCCTCACATCATAATGAAACCCACTTTTGGCTTGGCCCTATGTGAATTAACCCATTTTTGCCCAGAAAACCTTAGATTTCCACCCATATCTGCCCTTTTCACATTTCTCGAGGTCATCCCATACCTTGAAATCCCTTGCCATTGATCTTCCCACTGATCCGATGGTCCACACTTCACTCGACTGATGTGATATGCTCAATCAATCATCGTCGTTAGATCATTCCTACCAGATCTAACGGCTATCACGCATATCACTCGGGCAACAAGCGAGAGGGATACCCACCCGATAAAGGTGGTTTCCACTCTCTCTTCTGCTGCTACGTGGCACCCAATGAATGGAATCAGGTGGGCTCTGACCTTTACCACTTACCGCCCGATTGACCACCCGATAGAAACCATTTCTGCTCAAATGAAACCGCTCCCAGGAATTATCTTTCGAGAACCTCCTCTGCTTGATAGCC
The DNA here is from genome assembly GCA_000404065.3 of Pinus taeda. Taxonomy (NCBI): domain Eukaryota; kingdom Viridiplantae; phylum Streptophyta; class Pinopsida; order Pinales; family Pinaceae; genus Pinus; species Pinus taeda. The sequence goes on along the minus strand of APFE031740944.1, from coordinate 76,860 downwards.
ATTTGATCTACCTATCCAAAATCTAATAGTTTAGACTTATTATGCTCCCTCCACCACTTTAGGACTCCGACGATTGATCTCCTCTGTCAATCTCTCCCGATCCAATGATCTTCGTTCATGATCACCTCAGTTCATCCTCCTCCGCTTGACCAACATCTTGACCATTGATCCATCCCATCCAATGGCCCATATGCCCCCATACCCCACTTCCCATCAGTCACCCAGGGAGGAAAGTTCTTTGATCTATCAGTGTTTTTGATAGTTGGATAGTTGAACTGAAATAACAGAATACATGGCCAAAAGGGGAAAAACAACAACATGATGTAGCTGAACTAACAGAAATGATTGTGGAACATCACAGCGTGTGTGAGCCACCTGACAACGTGGTGAAATGACTAGAATTTGATTACCGTGTTTGTTCTAAATAGAGCCCCTATGCTCATGTTTGTCTGGTTATGGCGTCAAGTAGTTAGAAGCCATAGGGGATAGATTAAGACATCTCAAGCCCTAGAGAGCCCGAGAGCATTGTAAAAAGCCTATAAATGGCTGAAAGTTAGAAGGACTAAGGGTTCAACTATTGTAGACTATGGATACTCTGTTCCTCTCAGTGTCTCATCTTCATTCTAGTAATACAAGATTCTTTTGTTGTTACATGTTCAATTGCCATCTCCTCCTCTACTCTAAGCTTGCACTTGAATAGGTTATTCATGTTTTCTTCTATGTCTAATTCCAGATAACTGTCATCTTATCTTTTCATTGATATATTAGATTTGCTAGCTTCATTTACTTTCTTTAGCTAGCCATTCATATATTGTTATGTGTACATCTGCTGGTACAGTCAAGATTCTCCATTATACATTGAATCTATAAAAAATTGAGCATTAGTGGTCTAAAGCCTTGTCAAGATGAGGGTGTTCATGCATGTTTGGAGTGAAAACAGAGTTGAAATAGTCATCTAACTTGATCCAAACCCTAATCCATTCCAATAGTTCAGAGAACAATATTGAAGATTTATATGTTACCAAGCATCTCCGAGCTACAACCTAGGAGAGCTTGTTGAAGTGATAACATAATTGGCATCGTTGCTAGGGAGAGGAGACTAAATCTCAGCTTCCCTGGGGGATGACACATATCCAACTTTGATGATAGATAAAGTGTGGACATTATTTGGGTTGTAATCATCTATCTGGTGACTCTACTGAAGGATGAACCTCTTAGTGACTCCACTCCATAGTGCTGGCTCAGTTTGTGAGGCATACTCGGAGAAATTTAGAAGCCACAAGCTGACCCAGTACCTAACCCTAAAAGAATCATCAAAGAAAGAAATTTGTTGCAGAAAGGAGCATCAAGTTCAGTTAGTTGTAAACAATATTCTATATCTCTTCAAGAAAATCCTATAATAGAACAAATACATGTTAAGTGTATAGTGTATAGTATCTAATACTAGATGTGAAGAAAAAATCTCAGAGATCCATAGAGCTCCTTATTCTTTAGGTTCTTCTTTTGTTGTAAGCCCAAAGGAAACCTCTCCTCCTATCCATCATACTCCTTTATTCCTATCAGTCACTCCTCAACCCTTTGTCATTCAAACTTCCAGTACCCTTGTAGCCACCACAGCTATGGCAAGACCACAAGCACCTACCAAAATGGAGAGAATTATAGCTACTAGGTATGGACCTCTAGTACTACCCACTCCTTTGAATGCCATGCCTACTGGAGAATATCAGAATTATATGTCTAGGTTCAGTAGGACTGAAGGTTTTATAGCTGAGGAACATCTTGAATCATTCTATAGCTATACTAATAACCTGGAAATTAGTGAGGATGATGTATGGATAAGAGCCTTTGTCGAAAGTCTAGATGGAGAGGCTAGAAAATGGTTTAGAGAACTGACCCCAAGGTCTATAACAGATATTGAGGCTTTAGATGATGCATTCCTAAAGCATTAGGGGGATAAGAAGGATGTAATCTACTATCACACCAAGTTTGGGAACTTAAAGAGGGAAAATGGTGAGTTATTGTCTAGTGTTAATAGGAGGTTTAACCACATGTACAACAAGATACCAGCTAAAGTAAAACCCACCACTACCTCTGCTAAACTCACCTATGCCAGTGCTTTTGATTCAGACTTCTATCTACTGTTGAGGGAAAAACAATGTGCTACCTTAGTTGATATGCAGGATGCAGCCTTGGAAGTAGAATCAAGCATCATTGCTGCAGAGAAGCTCAAGGGGAATGTTGAGAGAAGGAGACAGAGGGGCGAATCTTCATCATCTTCAAATCCCAAGATAGATAAAATGAACAAGATGATAGGGTCATTAGCCTTTGAAATTTCCAAATTAAAGGTTGAGCAGCACCCTGGGAAAGGAATAGTTCCTAATACCTTTGCTCCTAGAAATCCAAATCCATATAGAAGAGATAATGAGTAGCTGCAGATCATGCAAAGAAGCAAGGATGCCAATGAAGACCAAAGGGTGAATACCCCTTTCTAGAATGTAGTCATGGAAGAAGAGCAGTTTGAAGAAGATGATGAGATCCATTATATGCAAGACAAAGGCAGTTCCTCCATTTTGACCTTAGCTTCCTATGAAAAATCATTATTCAATGACCAGATCAGCCAAGAGTGGGATGATGGAGTTGTTTTGGAAACTGGTGATCAACGCAGATATGATCTAAGGTCGAAGATGAATAATTTCGAGGAAAATCCTATTCAGAAAGCTATTGCCCCTGCAATACAACAAGATAATAAGCAAAAACAATCGGCAGTTGATCCCATCATCCTCAAAGCTCCAGCTCATGAGGTAAGAGGCCTTGACAAGTATCCTTCTCCTTTCAGTTTTGAATCAGAAATTCAGAAGCTAAGAATATCTATACCTCTAATTAAACTAGTGAACTATGAGTCCTTCAAAATATCTATCCTTGAGGCCCTTGAGCCTAAATCCATCCAAGCCTCCACTGACTATGTAAATCTGAAAGATGAAAAACTAGCTATTGTTCTCAACTCAATGATTGAAAATTATGATGACAGCTCCCCATCATTCTATGCCTTTTTTACCATTCATAACAAGATCCTTCATAACTGCCTTCTGGACATAGGAGCGAGCTGTAATCTAATGCCTAAGGCTGTCATGGATGAATTAGGTCTTAACATTACAAAGCCTTATCATGACCTATTTTCTTTTGACTCTAGAAGGGTGAAATGTTTGCGATTAATCAAGGACCTAGCCATCACCTTGTCTCAGCTACCCATGAAGAGCATGATGATGGATATTGTGGTAGCAGATGTACCCCCCAAGTTTGGCATGCTACTTTCCAGAGGTTGGATCAAGAGATTAGGTGGAACATTGCAAAATGATCTGTCCTATTCTACTATCCGAGTTTTTGGGGGTGAGAGTAGGAGACTATACAAAGACGCTGAGTTGGCTTATATCATCAGTGATGAAAGGAATCCCACTAATTACCCCATCTATGCTGTCAACACTAATTTGGGAGCCTGTATTCTTTAGATTGAAGAATCCCAGTTGGCCTCCATGTAGCTTAGGGAGCCGGTTTGCCAGATCACAGTGGACGAAGGCCCACAAATTTGGGACATGTTCTTTGATGGAGCATTCTCTAAGGAAGCTGCAGGGGCACGTGTAGTCGTTGTGTCCCCCACACAAGGATGCATTCATTTATCTTTCAAGTTAACTTTTCGGGTCACAAATAACATTGCAGAGTACGAAGCCTTGATATTAGGCTTAAACACTGCTAAATAAATGGGCATCAAAGGTCTGAAGCTGTTTGGAGATGCAGACCTTATCATTCACAGGTGAATAAAACTTTCCAAGAAAATAATCCAAGGTTGAAAGCATACAAATATGAGTTATGGAAGCTCAAGGGTTCTTTCAATAGTTTCAGCATTTCTTACATCCCTAGAATGCAGAACCAGCTTGCTGATTCCCTTGCTGTGTCTGGTCACACATTTATCCCTCCTTTGCCTCCTAAATTGACTTATGAAGTTCAGGTGAAATATACACCATATTTGCCTGACAATGTCAAATACTGGAAAGTTCTTTGATATGATGATGATGATGAAATTAATAGGTTTTTACAAGTAATTGATGAATTTTTTGAAATGCACATTGACCAAGAAAGCGAAACCATTGAAGAGTGCAACCAGTCCAAGCTAAAGAATGAGATTGGTCAGGATAACAATTTCCAACTACCTAGTAGCCATATACCCAAAGGATTGGTGCCCCTAGAGAAGTTGTTTGATCATAATGATGTAACTTACAAGCTTGCCAAAAACGAAAATGAGTTTAGTCCATAGACATAATGTAGGGAGTCCAGACCATCCAAAGTACATAAATCTGTCCACCCACTTGTCTTCTACCCAAAGTTCTGAGTATTGCACCCTGCTGCAACAATTATTTAATGTTTTTGCTTGGGATTACAATGATCTTAAGACCTATGACACAAAAATCATTCAACATAAGATTCCACTGGAAAAGAACACCATCCCTTTTAAGCAAAAATTAAGACCTATCAACCCTCTCTTATCGCCTTTGATTGAAAAGGAAATCAAGAAGTTGTTGGATGCCAAGATCATAGTTCCCCTAAGGTATTCAATGTGGATTGTCAAGCTTGTGATAGTGAGAAAGAAGAATGGAGAAATCAGGCTCTGTGTTGACTTCAGGAATCTGAACAAATGCTCTAGAAAAGACAACTACCTCCTACCTAAGATGGAACATTTGCTGCAAAAAGTTTCAGGGGCTAGAGTCATGTCTTTCTTAGATGGATTTTCAGGTTACAATCAAATTTCTATACATCCAGAAGATCCAGAAAAGACCATGTTCATTATCCCTTGGGGCACTTTTATGTACTCCAAGATGCCTTTTGGACTGATGAAAGCTGGGCCTACATTTCAGAAGGCCATGGACATAGCCTTTCTGGGAGAGAGGGACAAGTTTGTCCTTATTTACCTTGATGACATAACAGTCTTTTCCAGCAGTCACAAGGACCATTTGCAACATTTGAAGAAGGTGTTTCTAAAATGTAGACAGTTTGGAATTTCTGTGAACCCAAAGAAGTCACAATTTTCTCTAGAAGAAGGAAAACTTCTGGGACATATTGTTTCTACCAAAGGCATAAAGATTGATCCAACAAGGGTTCAAGAAATTCAGGCATTTTCCATCCCAAGGTCAAAAAGGGACATTCAATTTTTCGTGGGTAAGATTAACTTTGTCAGGAGATTTATTCCACAATTTGCAGATCTAGTGAAGCACATCACTTATGTGCTGAAGAAAGAATCAGAAATAAAATGGACAGATGCTACAAGAAGCTCTTTTGAAGCCATCAAACAAGCTATCATGGAAGCTCCCACTCTAATCAGTCCAAATTACACCAAGGATTTTTATATCTTCTCTTTTGCCTATTATGATACACTTGCAGTAGTTCTATTACAGAAAAACGATGACGGTGTAGAGCACCCTGTGGCCTTTTTCAATGAAACTCTGAGGGATGTTGAACTAAGGTATGACCTTATTGAAAAACAAGATTATGCTCTCATAAAATTTTTAAAGGTGTTCAAAATTTATATTCTACATTCCAAAGTGATTGCATATGTACCTTCAACCTCAGTAAAATATGTCCTAACTCAGCTAGATATTGATGGAAAGAGAGCTAAATGGATTGCAAAATTCATAGAGTTCAACTTAGAGGTGAATCCCACCAAGGTTCTTAAAGGCCAGGGCTTGGCTAAGCTTACGGCTAAGGAAAACTGCAGTTTGCTAGACATCAATTCAATAGGTTCAAATTCAGGTGGTGAGCAGATAGAGGAAGCAAGAGCAAATTTATTCTTTGGCTGAAAATATAGCCACTTGTGAATGGTATTCCAATGTAGTTCATTTTTTGAAAAAGCTAGAAGTCCCTCCAGGGCTTAGCTTAAGTCAAGCCCGGGCCATTAAGCTCAGATCAGCCAAATTCCGCATTAATAAAAACCTACCTTATTGGAGAGATCCAACAAGGATCCTCTTGAGATGTCTAGACAAAGGAAAATTTGTGGAAGTCATGTGCCAGTTCCATTCTAGCATCTGTGGAGGGCATCATTATTGGAAAACCATAGCCCATAAGATCCTGAGAGCTAGGTATTATTGGCCTACTTTGTTCTCTGATGTATTTTATTTTGTGAGGTCTTGTGACAAATGTCAGAGGTTTGCAGGAAGACAATAGCTAAAATATATGCCCTTGAAGCTAGTACATGCCAATGGTCCCTTCTAGTAGTGGGGCTCAGACTTCATAGGTGAGATTAATCCACATTCCAGTGGCCAGCACAAATGGATCCCGGTAGCCACTGATTATTTCACCAAATGGATTGAGGCTATACCCACTAAAAATGCTAATCATCAGGCTGTCATAAAGTTCTTGAATGAGAATATTTTCACTAGATTTGGCTGGCCCACCAAACTAGTCACTGATAATGCAGTAACTTTCAGGGAAAAATAATTGGTGAACATGTGTGAGTCCATGGGCATTCAATTAGTGCATTCTACATCATATTATCCTTAAGGAAATGGCCTGGAAAAATCATCTAAGAAGAGTCTTGTAAGGATAATCAAAAGACTGTTGGAGGACAACAAAAAGAGTTAGGATTCCAAGTTGAAGTTTGCATTGTGGGCTGACAGGGTTACCAACAAGAAGTCCATAGGAAATTCTCCATTTAAGTTGGTTTATGGCGCTGATGTTTTTTTTCCTATCCAGCTTATTCTCCCAGTGGCCAAATTCTTGCAAGAAGAGCAGGATGAAGAGAATGACATGGCGAGGATAATGGGTAACTTGGTTGAATTACAGTAGATCAGAGAACAATTGGTTGAGAAGTCAAGAATTCATCAGAAGAAGATCAAAGAAACCTTTGATAGAAAGGAAAAAATGGACAGTTTTTAGGTTGGTGACAGGGTTCTCAAATGGGATGCATTGAAGGAAAATAAGGGCAACCATGGTAAATTTGATGCCTTATGGATAGGACCATTTGTCATTGCTCAAGCAAAGATGAACAATACTTTCATTGTGCACAATTTAGAGGGGCAAGGTGTTTTTGATGGCCCAGTCAATGGGTGGTTCTTGAAACTTTACTGCACATGAGGCTTTAAGGCCTTAGTATTGTAATAGGTTTTTCATTTTTTTATTTTTATGCAAATAAAATCTAGGCCCAATGGAACACTAGGAGACAAGTTTGTTTTGGTTGTTACTGGAAAGGCAGTAGTCTGCAGTTCTTGAAACCTCACAGGGAGGCTTTCATCCCCAAAAAGAACCATTGTTAGCCTTGAGGTGCAACATTGCTATTTTGAAGGCTAAAGGAAGGAAATGGTCTATTTTACTGTCGTGGAAAGGTTCCCACATGGTCCATTGCCCCAATTTCCTCACTTTTCCACTCCCATTCACGTCCATTCATGTCCTAACTCGACCCTCACATCATAACGAAACCAAATTTTGCCTTGACCCTATGTGAATTAACACATTTTTCCCCAAAAAACCTTAGATTTCCACCCATATGTGCCCTTTACATGTTTCTCGAGGTCATCCCGTACCTTCACGTCCCTCGCCGTCGATCTTCCCACCAATCCGACAGTCTGCACTTCACCCGACTGACGTGATATGCTCGATAAATCATCATCGTTAGATCATTCCCGCCAGATCTAATGACTATTGTGCATATCACTCATGCAAAAAGCGAGAGGGATCGCTGCCCAACAAAGGTGGTTTCCTCTCCCTCCTCCACTGCTACGTGGCGCCTGATGAGTGGAATCTGGTGGGCTCCAACCTTTACCACTTACCACCTGATTGACTACCAATAGAAGCCATTTTTGCTCAAATGAAACTACTCCCAGGCATTATCTTTAGATCACCTCCTCCACTCGATAGCCGTTCGATCTACCTATCCAAGATTTGATGGCTCAGACTTATTCTACTCCTGCCACGACTTCAAGCCTCCGGTGATTGATCTCCTTCGACCATCTCTCCTGATGCAATGACCTTCATTCATGATCACCTCAGTTTGTCCTCCGCTACCCAACCAACATCTTGATCCTTGATCCATCCCATCTAACGGCCCATATGCTCTCATACCCCACTTCCCATTAGTTGCCCAAGGAGGAAAGTTGTTAGCTCTGTTAATGTTTGTGACAGTAAGATAGTTGAACTGAAATAATGGAATACATGGTCGAAAGGGGAAAAAATAACAACACGATGCAACCGAACTAATAGAAATGATTTTGGAACATCACAGTGCATGCGAGCCACCTCACAGCACAACAAAATTACGAGAATTTGATTACCGTGTTTGTTAGAAATAGAGCCCCTGTGCTCATGTTTGCCTGGTTATGGCCTTAAGTAGTTATAAGCCAGAGGGGATAGATTAAGACATCTCGAGGCCTAGAGAGCCCAAGAGCATTGTAAAAAGCCTATAAATGGCTGAAAGTTAGAAGGAATAAGGGTTCAACTTTTGGATACTGTGGATACTCTGTTCCTCTCAGCATCTCATCTTCATTCTAGTAATACAAGCTTCTTTTGCTGTTACATGTTCAATTGCCATCTCCTCCTATTCTCTAAGCTTACACTTGAATAGGTTATTCATGTATTCTTCTGTGTCTAATGCAAGTTAACTGTCATCTTATCTCTACGATGATAAATTATATTTGCAAGCTTCATTTACTTTCTATAGCTAGCAATTTATATATGTTTATGTACGAATTTGCTGGTACAATCAGGATTCTCCATTATTCATTGAATCTATAAACTATTGAGCATTAGTGGTCTAAAGCCTTGTCAAGCTGAGGGTGTTCATGCATGTCTGGAGTGAAAACAGTGTTGAAAGAGTCATCTAACTTGATCCAAACTCTAATCCATTCCAATAGTTCAAAGAACAGTATTGAATATTTATATGTTACATGGCATCTCTGAGCTACTACCTAGGAGAGATTCTTGGAGTGATAATAGGAACTCCATCCTAAGTATCAAGTGAAATACCATAAACGTCAGGTATGTCTTCGATACAATGAACCACATATGAGAGTAGCAAATAATATTTGATATCAGCATGTAAGTTGACGCTGTTAGACACCAATTGCAATGTGTAAACAAATTCTTTCATTAGAGAAAAATAAAAGGAAGCCTCTATAAGGGTAGCAATAGTATTATCCTAAGAGAGACACATGAGAGCAACAAAAGGTTCATTAGTTATCTAGTGAAGTAGTTCACATAGACACAATGAACAATAAGGGAAATACAACACACATTCCACAAGATAAGTACCAAAACGACTGAAATATTTCAATTTCCTTAATACATGTGAAAGAAACATATACCAAAAACATACAAAGAATAGTCCTCCTACATTCATGATAGATGAATGAAAATATGTTAGCTCATCGAGTTTTTGATTATGAGTGGAAGATCCAAGTACACAGTTACAATGGCGATCCACTAGCTCTAGTAGTGGAACATAATTTAAGTCAATTCTTGCTTCTCCAAAGGATGATCTTCTCTCCTATGCCAAGCTAGAGAAGCCAAGGCTCGCTCTCCAAACACTAACCCTGCAAAATCCCTTAGCTTGAGTTATGAGGGTGTATTTTTAACAATAGAAATGGCCTTTCATAATACCTTACTTTTGAGTTTCCCCCATGATTCATAGACTCTTAATGTTACCTTTGAACTTCTATATGACTTTGGAATTTTCTTAAAGAATCTTTTTTCCATAAATGACAATGTGAATTTTCATATTCCACATATGACCCTTGGAATTCCACACCATATATTGTTTCCTTTCCTTTTGATAATCATATCATTATATTCACAAATAATATGGAAAGACACATGGACACATATGAGATTGTGATGACACAAGTACACATCACAACTTGACAATGATGTGATGCAGGAGCATCAAGACCCTCTTCATTTGTAAATATGGAATAAAAAGGGGGTGTGATAAAATCTAAATATTTTGTTATTTTTAATAAAATAGGAGGTAAGATTATGTAAATATTCCTTTTTCTAAATAAAAGGATATGAGAGAATAGTTTAGAGAAAAATCTGGGATAGAACTTCTATGTTTTTTCAGGATAAGAGTGGGAAAAAGCTTCAAGCTTTAAATATTTATGTAAAAAGAAAAAGCCTGCTTTTGTATCGGATAAGGACCAAGAAGGCCTATTCTTAGTTATAAAAAAAGTGGAAGAAAAGCTCTCAAGGCGGAGAGATGGAGTGACAGCGAGGATGAAGAATGAGAGGCCACGAATAGGCCATGAGTTTCTATTGTAAATATTTTATTCCTTAATTAATTAATTCAGTGATTTATGTTCATATGTTTTGTCTGAATTTTCAGAGTTTTTAACCTTTATTAGGGATAATAGGCTTGCATAGTCTTTTATCGTGTAAATTGATAGCATGGAAGGATTTTACTAGTTCTCACATTAGAGATTGGGCGTTGTAATAATTGTATTCAAATTCCATTAGTCCGCATGTAGAGTGTAGCAACAATGGGGCTTCTCATAGGAAGCGTTCAATGCTTGTAAGCGTTAATAGATGAGATGGTTTCAAGACTTTATTTTTTTGGCATTCTTGAGTCAAGCTACATCACGCCACTGAAACCACGCGTGTGAACTCGCCTATAATATTTACAATGACTTAGTAAACAGTGGAGTGACTTCTTGGTTAGCTGATGCGTATTCATGGATGTGTATTGAATGTGTTTAAGGAGATGGAGAGGTTTGTTTGCTGGTGCAAGCACTTTAGAGCAAGACTGTAATTTTGGGGCAGCGTATTCTCCTAGAATTCAGACTGACTCTCCAGCGTTTGATTCAGTGTCATGTGCATATATATAAACCTGTGGATTCATACCGGTGGCGCAACCGATTGCAGGTGACTGTCAAGCGTGAGCCAAAGATATAATCGCATGTAAGTTCTCGGTTTATGATTGGCTAGATCGACTCATAGAACATTTGTAAATCTCCTAGGAAAAGTAGCTGTTCAAAGCACGGTCGTGGACTGGTAGCAGAGGCGAGCACCTTATATTGTTGCTGGATGAGCATGCTTGCTAATGGGGATTGGACTGCTGCATAAAAAGCATCGAGTACTATTCTTGTTGACAATGTGTATGATTAGAACCACTACTATTATGATGTTGAGTTCCTTTGCCGTGGGGATGATCATTGAATACGGGAATCTGAACTAAAAAATGAGGATATTCATTTGTGACTAATTTCTATTCAAAACTTTCAACTATTGTATGCGCCCTTGGGGAAAGGAGAACCGGAAGGAATTAATCCTTTTCCTAAGTATTCCAGAGTAAGTGTTTAAATGAATGAAAGGATTGATTGTTGGGTTATGGAGCTGAAACATATATTGGAGATAGATTCCGCATGATAATAGTAAATGTTGAATTTGTCTGGCTTTGGGGCTTTGATTTGGGGGAAAAGCTGTAATGTGTTCTAACTCATGCTTGAACTTATAAGATCCTGGTTATGCAGGCGTAGCTTGCATCAAGTGGTATCAAAGCTTGACACTTATTTTTTTTTTTTGAAGAATGTTTGTTTTGTTTTTGATGAATGCAAGAAGGTTTTGTTGAAGAACTAAAGTGTATTTTTAAATTTGATGAGCAAGCACACACGAATGCAGTGAGCAGGATTGCAGAAGTGGGAAGAAGACAAGATCAGGCAAGATCTTAAGAGGTGAGATTATTTTTCAGATTTGAAATTTGTAAATGAAGTTTATGGTTGCAGAGAAGGTGGCAGTGAACCTGGCATTCAGTTGAAGACTGGATAGGGGGGACAACTGCAGTGTCCTGAAGAAGAAAAGTGAGTTGAAGAGATAGCCTAAAGAGAGCAGAGGAGTGCTCAAGAGGTTCCAGAGGCAGTGAACCAAGTACTGACCAAAAGACTAGATCCAGAGGGAAGGATTGGTGAGGTAGGTTACAGCAAGAGAGATTGTTGTTGCAGAGGCTAGTACAACTCATGGTGAGAGAGAAATTCATGAGGAAGCAGTCTGCCAGAGGCAGAGGGAGTGTTTCTAGAGGAGGAAGACGTTCAGAGAAATGCCATAGAGATGAAATGACTACAGGAGTTTGAGAAAGAAAGATTGCAGAAATAAAGGCACAGTTGCAGGTACTGGAAGAATGGTTGCAGGAGCAGGAAAAGAAGAAAGGAAAATGGCTCTTCCCACTAAAGGGAAAGAGAGTGATTTGGCGACAATTGCAGAGGAGGTTGAGGCAAATTCTGATTGTCTTGTTGAAAAAAGGACTTAGAGTTCTTGAGCCAGGAATGAAATTTGAAGATTCCATATGCAGATCTGATCAAAGGAAAGTGTTGAAGAAAACAGTCAAGACTAAAAAGTCTTGCAGTTTTAAAACTGATGAGTTGTGTATGTTTGCAGGTGCAGAGGAGGAGATTATTGATGATTTCTTGAGTTATTGGGTAGATCCAGATTAGCTGGACAATGTGAACTCTTGTGTTTGTATAGCTGACGATTGTGATATGATTACAGGTGTTGAGGAGGATGTACCATCTTGTGAAACTGTTACAGCACAAGAGGAAGTTCTTGTGGATGTTGAAGAAGAGAATCAGTCTAAAGCACACATAAGGGAAGTAACAATTGATAATTTATGTATGAATGCAGGTGATGATAATATGCTTCAACAATGCTACAAAGAAATTGCTTTGTTGGAATACTGGTTGGAGAATCCAGGGTATGACACGGAGATTGCAGAAGAAAAAGTTCAGTGCAGTGAACAAGAGGAAAAAGCTGCAGATGAAATTACAGGTGACAAGCAAAGGAATGTTGCAGAGGGACAGGAAGATAGGGAGGCCGCAACATCCGTAATGGCAGTGGAGACAACATTGATAGTAGCAGAAGAGGCATTGATGCCTTATATTTTTTATTATAACAACTGTTTTGTGAGTGCAGGTTTTACTGGAGATGCTGGAGAAAATCTGTTAGAGGAAGAAATTGAACTAATGAGGCGGATGACGATGAAGGAATCCCAGAAGAGACTAGCAGCAGTAAAACAAAGGAGAAGCAACAAAAGGAAGACAACAGAAGATTTCGAGAGCAGAACTAGTGGAGCGATGTAGCATAAAGTGTGGGAACCTGGAGAAAGGTAGCGAGCAATAGCACATGATGACTTACAACACAAGATATGGGATCCAGGTATACACCGATCAGAACACATGATCAGGGGATCATGATTAATTTTAAGGTTGGGTGTATGATGCAGGAGCATCAAGACCCTCTTCATTTGTAAATATGGAATAAAAAGGGGGTGTGATAAAATCTAAATATTTTGTTATTTTTAATAAAATAGGAGGTAAGATTATGTAAATATTCCTTTTTCTAAATAAAAGGATATGAGAGAATAGTTTAGAGAAAAATCTGGGATAGAACTTCTATGTTTTTTCAGGATAAGATTGGGAAAAAGCTTCAAGCTTTAAATCTTTACGTAAAAAGAAAAAGCCTGCTTTTGTATCGGATAAGGACCAAGAAGGCCTATCCTTAGTTATAAAACAAAGTGGCAGCAAAGCTCTCAAGGCAGAGAGATGGAGTGACAATGAGGATGAAGAACGAGAGGCCACGAATAGGCCATGATTTTCTATTGTAAATATTTTATTCCTTAATTAATTAATTTAGTGATTTATGTGCATATGTTTTGTCTGAATTTTCAGAGTTTTTAACCTTTATTAGGGATAATAGTCTTGCATAGTTTTTTATCGTGTAAATTGATAGCATGGAAGGATTTTACTGGTTCTCACATTAGAGATTGGGCGTTGTAATAATTGTATTCAAATTCCATTAGTCCGCATGTAGAGTGTAGCAACAATGAGGCTTCTCATAGGAAGCGTTCAATGCTTGTAAGCGTTAATAGATGAGATGGTTTCAAGACTTTATTTTTTTGGCATTCTTGAGTCAAGCTACATCACGCCATTGAAATCACGCGTGTGAACTCGCCTATAATATTTACAATGACTCAGTAAACAGTGGAGCGACTTCTTGGTTAGCTGATGCATATTCATGGATGTGTATTGAATGTGTTTAAGGAGACAAAGAGGTTTGTTTGCTGGTGAAAGCACTTTAGAGCAAGACTATAATTTTGGGGTAGCGTATTCTCCTAGAATTCAGACGGACTCTCCAGCGTTTGATTCAGTGTCATGTGCATATATATAAACCCGTGGATTCATACCGGTGGCGCAACCGATTGTAGGTGACTGTCAAGCGCGAGCCAAAGATATAATCGCGTGTAAGTTCTCGGTTTATGATTTGCTAGATCGGCTCATAGAAAATTTGTAAATCTCCTAGGAAAAGTAGTTGTTCAAAGCACGGTCGTGGACTGGTAACAGAGGCGAGCACCTTATATTGTTGCTGGATGAGCATGCTTGCTGATGGGGACTGGACTGCTGCATAAAAAGCGTCGAGTACTATTCTTGTTGACAATGTGTATGATTAGAACCACTACTATTATGATGTTTAGTTCCTTTGCCGTGGGGATGATCATTGAATACATGGAACTGAACTAAAAAATGAGGATATTCATTTGTGACTAATTTCTGTTCAAAACTTTCAACTATTGTATGTGCCCTTGGGGAAAGGAGAACCAGAAGGAATTAATCCCATTCCTAAGTATTCCAGAGTTGTTTAAATGAATGAAAGGATTTATTGCTGGGTTATGGAGCTGAAACATATATTGGAGATAGCTTCCACATGATAATAGTAAATGTTGAATTTGTCTGGCTTTGGGGTTTTGATTTGGGGGAAAAGCTGTAATGTGTTCTAACTCATGCTTGAACTTATAAGATCCTGGTTATGCAGGCCTAGCTTGCATCATGATGGCATGGACTCCAACATGAAGTGGAAATGTGAAGCTACTTATCTTGCTTCTTTGTCTTCAATATTCATGAGAGGTATGTTTAGTACTCCTTCTTCATGAAATATTTGATTTGTTCTTCATCTTCACCCTCTAAGGGGTTGAATGGTACGAAGTCTTCATGTGGTCCTGATCCTTGTTCATATGTTGTAATCTTATGTTCCTTTATCTTCTTTCTTAACAATCAACTTATATTTTCAGCTATATTTACATATTACTTATATTTATATGTTGTAATCACTGATTGAACTATAATTAGGTGTTGGACTAAGAGGCATACTCAGGGATTGTGCATTACATGTTACTATGGGCTAGGAGTAGGGATTGATGCTTTAGATTGTGTAATGTGTAGTTCAAGGAGGCATGGGCAAGATGAATGCATAATTGAGGGGCTCAAGGAGGTAGTCTTGGAGCATGAAGTTTCCCATTATGTAGTTCTAGAGAGGGAGAGGCCTAGGGATTTCATAGTTGTGTAGTTCAAGGATGTAGATTGGAAGCTTGATTTTTGACACTATGCAATGAACTAAAGAAGGCTGACTCAGAAGTTGGTATGCGTAGTTATGGAGCTCAAGGGGCCAGAGTTGATCATTGAAACTGTGTAGTGCACAATTTTAGGAGGTAGGAACTACACATTACATACTTCCAATAGGAAAGGGTTGAGCTTGAGGGTTGATATTACATATTGAATTGTTCCAGAGAGCTAAATGAAGTCAAGTTCCTCGGGAAAGAACTTTATAGGATTTGGCTGTGTGGGATTAGTGAGGTGAAGCTAAGAAAGGACAAAAATTAAACTTGATCACTCACTCGGAACAGTCAATGACACAACATTGATCACTTGCAAGGAAAGAACACCATGATCCCCTCAATCTGACTATCAGACTAGGAGGTAACTCCTCAAATGTAATTGTATTATTCATTCAAGTTGTTCATTATTATATACAATAGGGAGTGACTGTTTAGTTCATCTCCCGATGACTCTTCATTTCCTTCATTATGTATTTACACTAATTATAGTTGTTCACCCAATCCCTATGATTGGGTGTCAACATTCCCCCCTTTAATCTGAAGGGATGTTGGTGAATCCAAGCATCGTTCTGAAGTTTTCAAGCCTTTCTCTTCCAAGCGATTTGGTGAAGATGTCTACAATTTTCTCACTAGTGGAACTGTTGGAAATAATACTGAGGGGGGGGGGGGGGGTGAATCAGTATTATCAAATCAGTAAAAAAAATTCATTTCCATGCTTAGATACATATACGCTACTTCAGTGAGGTGGACCCACGTGTATACGCGACTGTGTCTAATGCAACTAGCGTATATCCATAATACGTATGATTCAGATAATTCATTATATGTTAATCTTTAGATAATGTATCAGAACTTCATTGACGATATGAAAAGTAGACAGAAGCAGTAAAACAAAACAGATCATCACACACAAGAAGCACACATGAACACCATGATATAAGGTGGAAACCCAATGTGGGTGAAAACCACCTGCTGCAAGTCGTCTCAATCTTCTTTAATAATAAATGCTTTTTACAATAGTTTTGTACTGGTGCAGACTTATACCAGTGTACAGGCTTCTACCTACATAAAGGCTACAACCTTCTCTCATTCTCGAGACTCTCCTGGAAGAGAGCTAAAACCCCCTTTGCTCTTGTACTAGCTGATGTACTAGTACGTAGGTGCCGACCTACCGAAGGCTACAACCTTCTCTTTCTTCCTCCAGGTACCATGTTTCATAAATTTTCAGACTGCATACACTGAAGCACAACTCTAAAATCTGAAGGCCATGTTTCATCCAATTTTCATACTAGACCCATCAATATCATTGAAGCACACACACACTAGCAAAATCAATCTCTAAAGCACTTAATATTGAAACACTGAAACCCTGTCAACAAAAAGAAGTCACCAGAACACAGAGAAGCACACTGAACTCTGTAGCAATATTCAGAACCAACTGTATAATAAAAAATCATAGCTCAAATGGTATATGCTACTTGGATGAATCAAACCCGCGTACGTACGCGCTTTTACCAAAACCAACCCGCGTACATATCTATCATGACTTGCAACTATTTCATACTTAAGTTATACCCAGTTCAAAACATTATATGTGTCAGTATACAGATCTAGAACAAGCATAATAAACCATATAGAGATAGTTCATTTCAAACCATTTGATCCCGATCTATCCATAGATCTTGTTCTCCATCAACCGGTGAGATCCCTCCTTAGCTTCGATCAAGCAATGCATCATAACCCATATCCTGCATACTGGATCTCATCCTATCATATATTCAAGTATATTGCCTAATGATCTTCGTCTCCTTTTATAGTCTTAGGCCTTTTACAATACCACGGTCCAAAACCATAACATGGACACAATACTAGGGATCAACACATCTGACGAGATACTACGGTCCAAAATCATAGGTTCAAGTACCAAGGACTAACTACCATGAAACAAAAGTAAGTTCTCCAACATATACGCGCTTTTCCTTGCATGAAAGTGCATGTATACGCATATGCGTCTTGGGCACGTCCAACCTGCGTGTATACGCAGCTTTGTCAAAGTGAACCTATGTATATATATTTTCTCTTCATTCTTATCGACTGATCATCAATTCTTTGTTGCTGACCTCTTGCACTATGATTTGTCATCTGTGTGATTTGCCATCAAGGACAACACTTGTCTCATAATGCCAACAATCTCACCCTTTGGACTTGATGGCAAAGCTAACTTGTCACACTTAGGACTAACATCTGATTCCTTTGAACTGTCCTGCATCCCATGCATTCAATCACATCTGAGTGGGTTGCCATCAAGTACAACACATGCATCGTAATGCCAACAATCTCCCCCTTTGGACTTGATGGCAACAACACCGAATCACTCTCCCCCTTTGACATCAAGGGCAAAGGGCGGACCAAGATATTTACTTTCTTTGATAAACATCCCGCTGACCATACTCCCCCTGAGTACCTGCTGAAATCTCTGAATGAAATCCCCTTTGTATATTCCAAGGTGTACTATTATGTCCATGCTTCCCCTGACTGTAGGCAAGATCTGCAAAAAGATGTTCTACAAGAAGAACATGACTCTATTATGAATGACCTTCCTATCACCAAAGACTCATACATACATCCATCTCTCAACCAAGTGAGGATATACAAATATTGACTCATCTACCCAACCAATTGGGGATACATCAGATGATTACACATGATAAAACAAGAATATTACATCATCCATCCCAGGCATAGTGGGGAAACCAACATAGGTCGTTATATGACCTTTATAAGGAAATACAAGACATAGAGACCAAATATCAAGAGCAAGACTTATGAAAGTCACCAATGACTAATATCAGAAGCATCTGTCAAACACTTTTCAGCTCAGCAACCATGATCTTCTATTATCCTTCTGTACTTGATTTACCTGATCCCAAAAAAATCTTGTGTACACGAACCACGAGCTTCTAAGGTAATGCCAACAATGCATCATTAGAAGTTTATCTGCTCCCCCTGATGCTGTGCCAGTTGGTCTCTGTTAAACTCATATCAAACTCTTCTCACCTTGAGTCTGGCCCACTGATTTCATTCAAACCAACATATACGCGACTATATCCACATAAACAAGCGTATATACGCAGATACTCTTTATTAAACTTGCGTACAACTATTTCCAGATCAACAACCTGTAAATGTCCTGTACCAAGGTATGTCTGCATATAGAAATCAATTCATCCTTTTGAACATCATCATAAATCATTCACATGATATCATATGTGAAAAACACCATAGTCATCATCATCAAGATCTGCATGACCATCCATGTAACATTACATAGGAATATCCCTCATCTGATAATCATAAATCAACATATGTGAGAATCAACATATCATCATATAGGTAAGAATTTATCAGCATATTTCCAATAATTCAATTCCATGTATCCAACATTAGAGCTCAAGATCTTGTCAACAATCCTCATCTACATGATTATCAAGAACTATAGGAATCCTGCATCATAATTGTATTATATGATCTTCATGCGTATGACAACAACAACATATGAGAGACTCATCATCATGTAATGACGTTGTGTATTCAAGCTTTGTACTTCTCCTTATCCTTATGAAAATCATCATGTAAGCATCATATATGCACCATTAAACCACCAATATGTTTTGAACATCAACTATGTAACCCCAAGAATCATATGAAATTTTATCATGGACAACTCGTAACCACATCATAGAAAGATACATTATTTAGCCATATGAGTATTTAACCATAATGCCAACAATGCATCATTAAAGGCATATGCTCCCCCTCAACCTGTGCCATCTATTTACTGTTAGATCTGATCATGCATATATCATATATAAGCATCAAGACTTCATCATCATCAAGTTAGGATCAAAACATTCCTTACAAGTATCAAGATATTTCCACACATCCTCAGCAGACTGTAACTATTAACCGATAGAGCAAATAATGGAATGAATCATATCAAACCCCTTTTCTGAGCCTGTCCCCATTGCTTTTCCTCATACTGAAATATACACGACTTTGCAGTGTCTAACTCGTGTATATATGCGACTTCACATTATGGAACTTGCGTATAAGATTTAGGACGCTGAAGTTGTACACTTTCAGCTCCCCATGAGTCTGTTATGTTTGTGTTGTGCTGCATCTGAGTACATTGCGTGGTGTCACATCTTTCTGACTGTATCTCCTTCTTCTTCCATATCTTCAAGTGTGATGATTTTTTCTCCTTTTGGTGTGGTGCCTGAATCTTCTTCCTACATTCCTTTGCTATATGTCCAAGTTTGTTACATACATAACATCTTACATGTCTCATATTTCTTCTATAGCAATCAACAGCTCTGTCACCAAACATATTGCAAGCAAAGCAATATCCATTAAAGTACCTTGAATGAGATGATCTTTCTGCATGATGGTCTTGAAACCTTCTTCTTCTACATTTGGGTGCAACATGCCCAAGATTATGACATACATAACATTCAACACTCTTCATAGGAGGAGTAAAAGATTTTATTTGAGAAATTTCTTTCCTTGGTTGATGATGAGATTGACCTTTCATCTCCTTATTGAGCATTTCATTGTTTGCATTAGAGTTCTTTGTCTTACTTTGTGAACTAGATTCACCTCCAACAGATTCATGAAAACCAAGACCAGTTTTGATAGCAGGAGATCTTTGACTACTAAGAATATCATCCAAGATTTTAGTACTATCTTGAAATCGTAAGAGCTTATCCTTTTCTTATAATTTATCTTTTAGAATATTTACCTCAACTCGATGTTGCTCTTCCTTTTCAAGACACTACTTCTTCACGTTCTCGTCAGCATTTCTTTTATCTTCCAAATAACATCATAGATTGAGAATCTCTTTTTCTTGTTCTTCATTCACACGTTGCTGCATTTGACGAATTCTGAAGGCACATTCCAGTTGAGATTTTAAGCGGATAACTTCGTTTTCCTGTTTTTCAATAGCTTGGAGTAGATATTTATTCTACTTCTTTGATTCTTCAAGATCTTCTTTTAGCGAGCGAATCATGGCTTCAAGATTTTCATAGTAACTGGATCTGTCTCTGAGTTTCTTAATGGTTGTGCTTCTTTCATTGACTTCATCTCTTAGAGATGTTGCTTCGTCCTGCAACTTTTGATATTTGTCCTTGAATAACTTCCTTACCTTGTTTCCTTCCTCAAGTTGGGCTTTTAGCAAATTTTGATATTTGACCTTGAATAACTCCCTTACCTTGTTTCCTTCTTCTAGTTGGGCTTTTAGTTTGGTAGCTTCTTCTTTGAAGTCACATTCCCTTTTTTTCAATAGATCTTTTTGATCTCTGATTTTGTCTGAAAGCCTTTTAAATTCTGCCTCTATTTGATATCTTTCTTGTTCACCCATAAGAGAAAATTCAGTTGTTTCACTATCACTTTCATCTTTTCCAAAAGGAAAGATAGCTAGAACATCAGAGGATAGCAAATACATACCTGATAGCTCATCTTCATTCTGAAATGATTATGAATCTGATTATGAATCTGAAGAGCTTCTTACACCTAATCCCCAATCGATTCTCCCACTGTCATAGATCTTCTGAGATGTCTTCTTCTGCTTATGTGCTTTCTTCTTAAGCTTCTTTCCCATTGCTCCACAAATCTCTGTCAAGCGGTCAAGCTTCTACAAAAGGACCTACTCTGATACCAATTGTTGGAAATAATACTGAGAGAGGGGGTGAATCAATATTATCAAATCAGTAAAACTTTTTCATTTCCATGCTTAGATACCTATACACTACTTCAGTTAGATGGACCCGCGTGTATACGCAACTGTGTCTAATGCAACTAGCGTATATCTAGAATACTTATGATTCAGATAATCCATTATATGTTAATCTTTAGATAATGTATCAGAACTTCATTGACCATATGAAAAGTAGACAGAAGCAGTAAAACAGAACAAATCATCACACACAAGAAGCACACATGAACACCATGATATAAGGTGGAAACCCAATGTGGGTGAAAACCACCTGCTGCAAGTCATCTCAATCTTCTTTAATAAGAAATGATTTTTACAATAGTTTTGTACTGGTGCAGACTTATACCAGTGCACAGGCTTCTACTTGAAGAAGGCTACAACCTTCTCTCATTCTCTAGACTCTCCTGGAAAAGAGCTACAACCCCCTTTGCTCTTGTACTAGCTGATGTACTAGTATGTAGGTGCCGACCTACTGAAGGCT
This sequence comes from Pinus taeda, assembly GCA_000404065.3. Classification (NCBI taxonomy): domain Eukaryota; kingdom Viridiplantae; phylum Streptophyta; class Pinopsida; order Pinales; family Pinaceae; genus Pinus; species Pinus taeda. Next base: position 55,200 of record APFE031740944.1, on the reverse strand, counting down.
ACAACCTTCTCTTTCTTCCTCCAGGTACCACGTTTCATAAATTTTCAAATTTGATACACTGAAGCACAACTCTAAAATCTGAAGGCCACGTTTCATCCAATTTTCATCCTCGACCCATCAATATCATTGAAGCACACACACATTAGCAACATCAATCTCTAAAACACTCAATATTGAAACACTGAAACCCTGTCAACAAAAAGAAGTCACCAAAACACAGAGCAACACACTGAACTCTGTAACAATATTCATAACCAACTGTATCATCAAAAATCATAGCTCAAATGGTATACGCTACTTGGGCAAATCAAACCTACATATGTACGCACTTTTACCAAAGCTAACCAGCGTACATATCTATCATGACTTGCAACTATTTCATACTTAATTTATACCCAGTTCAGAACATTATATGCGTCAGTATACAGATCTAGAACAAGCATAATCAGCCATATAGAGAAAGTTCATTTCAAACCATTTGATCCCGATCTATCCGTAGATCTTGTTCTCCATCAACCGGTGAGATCCCTCCTTAGCTTCGATCAAGAAATGCATCATAACCCATATCCTGCATACTAGATATCATCCTATATCAGATATTCAAGTATATTTCCTAATGATCTTCTTCTCCTTTTATAGTCTTAGGCCTTTTACAATACCACAGTCCAAAACCATAACAAATTAATACCATGGACCCAATACTAGGGATCAACACATCTGACGAGATACTACGGTCCAAAATCATAGGTTCAAGTACCAAGGACTAACTACCATGGACCAAAAGTAAGTTCTCCAACATATACGTGCTTTTCCTTGCATGAAAGTGTGTGTATACGCATACGCGTCTTGGGCACATCCAACCTGCGTGTATATGCGGCTTTGTCAAAGTGAACCTGCGTATATATATTTTCTCTTCATTCTTGTTGACTGATCATCAATTCTTTGCTACTGACCTCCTGCACTATGATTTGTCATCTATGTGATTTACCATCAAAGACAACACTTGTCTCATAATGCCAACAGGAACAATGGCGAAGATGGATTGTTTTGGCCTCAACATGATGTCGAATCAGATGATATTTTGCATTGATGTGCTTCGTTCGATCATGGAATTTTGGGTTCTTGGACAAATTTATTGCCGAGGTGTTGTCAACCATGAGTGGAGTCGATTGTACTTGTTTTACCTGCAAATATTCCATAATTTTCCTGAGCCACACTGTTGGGTTGTGTTAGGTTGGGTGAACCTACCTATGGTTTTCAGTCCATGGTTTTGGACGTGATGGTTTTCAGTCCATGGTATTGGATGCTTCGACATGTATAAATATGTATTGTAACATTGAAAGGAATAATAATGAAAAATCAAGCTGGTAGTCCCGGTTTTGGGATCCAGTGGGAAATCTCTGTGTATATGTGTTTTATGTGTTATGCTCTCGCATTGTTTATTTTTCCTGTGATTTAGAATTCGTATGCAGGTAATTTCTATACGGGTTTAAAACCTACATTTGGTATCAGAGCTGTTTTGGCTTCAAGGGGATGCCTTTGTTGCTGAGGGGTTTTTCTCGGGCCTATGGTAGACCTTGTTCAGTGGGAGATCTGTGAAACCGATTCTGGTGGTGAAAGAAGATCGCGAGCAAAAGAAAGATAGAGATTGAGAAGTTCAATGGTCAGAGTTTTGAGTTGTGGAAACTCAAGATGGAGGATCTGTTGGTGGATAAAGATCAGTGGATTGCGGTAGATCCGGGTACTAAACCAATGGGAGTGACTGATGAAGAATGGAAGAAGTTGGATCGGAAGGCAAAGAGAACAATACGATTGTGTGTCTCAGATTCAGTATTTCTGAATGTATCAGGGGAAGCTACAGCGAAAGCTCTGTGGGACAAGTTAGGGACTTTGTACCAATCTAAGTCTCTGGTGCATAAACTGTTCCTGCGGAAAAAGTTGTATAACCTGAGGATGAAAGATGGAGACTCGCTGACAGAGCATTTGAATGCGTTTAATACTATGGTAAGTTAGTTATCATCTGTTGATATTAAAATTTCAGGTGAAGATAAGTGCATTAGTTTGTTGTGTTCTCTACCAGATTCGTGGGATAGTCTGGTTATTGCAATAGGTAGCAACGCAACTACTTTGCAGTTTGATGAAATAGTCTCAGCCTTGCTGACGGAGGAGATGAGACTGAAAAATATGGACAGCTAGAATGGTGATGCCTTGTCTGTACGAGGACGGTCCCAGAACAGAAACAAAAATAAGTCATCGAGAGGGAGATCTAAATCTCCAGGAAAACCTATAAAGGTGGTGTGCTGGAAATGCGGAAAGGAAGGGCACTTTAGAAGAGAGTGTAAATCTAAAGCTCCTAATAAAGGAAAGGTATCTGATGATGCTCCTTCTGCAGAGGGGAAAACTACCACAGATGAAGGTGCGGATGTGTACTTGGCTTCTTCAATTACACATGTAGATCATGAGGCATGGTTGATTGACTCACGTGCATCCTTTCACTTCACTCCCCATAGAGAGTGGTTTTGCGAGTTGAGAAATATGATGGTGGTGATTTCTTCTTAGGAGATGATAGGAAGGCTAGAATCATTGGTCGCGGAAAAGTAAAGTTGAAGTTGCAAGGTGGAAGGGTGAGAACCCTTCCGGGTGTTCTGCATATTCCTGCGTTGGCCAGAAATCTGATTTCTGTAAGCAAGTTGGATGATGCAGGTGTAAAGACAGTGTTCGAGAAGGATACCTGCAAGATGGTTCGAGGAG
>APFE031740944.1:6796-47647 GCA_000404065.3 Pinus taeda | reverse complement strand
ACTGCAGATGCATTGACAAAATCTGTGAGCTCTAAGAAGTTCTCTTGGTGTAGAGAAACAATGGGCATTTTAGGGCTGGAAAAATGACTAAGCTCTCCTGTGGTCCCCTGTGGAAAGAAAAGAACAAGTGGGAGATTGTTGGGTTGTGTTATATTCTTTCCACTACTAACCTATGTAGTGAACCGGGGGGTTAGAGGGGGGGCGAAGCCCCCCCTTCGTTGCGCCGATTGCGCAGCGGGGGGGTCACAGGTGGGCGGCAGCCCCCCCTGTCCAGGGGGTTTGAGGGGGGTAGGTAGCCCTGCTCTACGGGGTCTGGGGCAGCGGCCCGGGAAAATTATTTTTGGACCCTATATTAGGTTGGGTGAACCTACCTATGATTTTCAGTCCATGGTTTTGGACGTGATGGTTTTCGGTCCATGGTATTGGATGCTTCCGCATGTATAAATATGTATTGTAACATTGAAAGGAATAATAATGAAAAATCAAGCTGGTAATCCCGGTTTTGGGATCCAGTGGGAAATCTCTGTGTATATGTGTTTTATGTTATGCTCTCACATTGTTTATTTTTCCCGTGATTTAGAATTCGTATGCAGGTAATTTCTATACGAGGTTAAAACCTACACACACAATTCCTTTTGTTGCCTTCACTTCTGCCACATATTCAGCCTCTGTTGTGGAATATGTTGAAACTAATTATTTACATGATCTCCACGAGACAACTCCTGATTCAAGACTCATAGCATAACCTAAAGTAGATACCCCAGTTTCTTTGTCTCCATCAAAGTCTAAATTAGAGTATCCAATTAAACTTACATCACCCACCTGTGTATACTTGATTCCAAAGTCTTGAGTTCCCTTCAAGTACTTTAGAACTCTTTTTACAGCAAACGAATGTCCCTCACAAGGCTTTTGCATAAACCTGGAGAGGATTCCAACATCAAACTAAATGTCTGGTTTGGTAGTAGTTAGGTAGTTGAGACTTCCTACAAGCCATCTATACTTTGTTGCATCCTCAAATTCTTTTCCTTCAATGGATTTGAGCTTTAAGTTTTGTTACATTGGAGTAGTCAGAGGATTGAATTTAGTCATGCCAAACCTGTTCAACAGATCTCCAATGTACTTCTTTTGAGAAAGGAATATGGAATTCGAATGTTGAGTTACTTCAATACCAAGATAGTAATGAACATAGCCCAAATCATTCATTTAAAAACCTTTCCTTAATTCCTTATTTATGGATGCAATGTAGCTCTCATTGTTCCTTGTCATCAAAAGATCATCTACATATACCACAAGATATACAACTGTTTTGCCAACCTTCTTGACAAACAAAGTTGCATCATCAAGATCATAATGTTTGAAATTGATTTTTAGAAGACGCTCCATTAGCTTTTCATACCAGGCTTGTGGTGCTTGTTTGAGGCCATACAAGGATTTCACAAGTTTGCATACTTCATGTTCATGCCCTTTTACAGAAAATCCTTCAGGCTAGGACATAAAATCATTCTTTTTTAGATCTCCATTGAAGAAATCAGTTTTTACATCCATTTGATGGACTTTCCGACCATTCTAAGCTACTAGGGCAAAGAGTGTCTGGATGGTAGCCCATTTTGCTATGGGGGAAAAAGTCTCCTCATAATCGACCCATTCTTTCTATGCAAAATCTTTTTCCACAAGCCTGGCTTTGTGCTTGCCAAGTGAGCCATTAGATTTATACTTGTTCCTATAGACCCACTTGCAGCCAATTGGTTTGGTTCCCAATGGAGGATCAACTAGCTTCCAAGTGCCATTCTTTATCAAGGCATCATACTCCTTTTGCATTGCTTCTTTCCATTCATCATGAGAAGCATCTTCTTTGAAGGAAGTTGGTTCAAAATTTGTAGACAAATTCAATTCATAATAATAAGAAGCATCCATATCAACAGGTGAATCAATGTCATCTACATCACCTCCATTTTATGGGTTGAATTTCTAGCTCTTGTCTTTCCAACCTCATCAGGATGAACACTTTCAAGTGTCTTTGTCAGCCACTTTGGGGGACCTTTTTGAGATGGTCTAGGCTACTCCGTTGATTGAATTCAGACTAAATCAAGATTGAGTCTCCCAATTCTATCAATCACATCACTCAAAGTATCATCTGTTGTTGGAGTTTCATGCGGGGGAGAGAGTGCTTCAGAAGAAGATTCCACAGGTTGATCTAGTATAGGAATCCCCCCTTCTAGACATGGAATCTGATTATCAAATTCTTGAAATGATTTTGCATTTGTGAATCTATCCAAGCAATCAAGTTGTCACTCAACAACATTGTTAGTTTTGGATGATTCAAGAAATATTACATCTCTAGATACAACAAACTTCTTATTGACTTCATCATAGAGATGATATGCTTTGGAGGTGTTTGAATACCCCAGGAAGATACACTTACGACTTCTTGCACCAAGTTTGTTTTTATGTCCCTTTGGTATCAAGGCATAACATGTGGAACCAAAGACCTTGAGATTCTTTACTGAAGGAATGTGCCCATACCACATTTCATAAGGAGTCTTGTTTCTAATAGCATTAGATGGACACCTATTCTTTACATATACAACGCATAGAACTGCATCAGCCTAAAACATCATTTTTATATTTTTGAAAAACATCATGGAGCACACCATATTTAGGATTGTCCTATTCATTCTTTCAGCTACTCCGTTTTGTTGGGGATTATAAGGCACAATTGTTTGATGTTATATCCCATGTTGGCAAAGATAGTTTTCAAATTCATTTGAAGTGTATTCTTTTCCATTATCAGTGCAAATAGAGCCAATGTGAGATTGTCCATCATTTTCAATCCATGTATGAAAGTTCTTAAATGTTTGAAAAGCATCAGATTTGTTCTTCAATAAATAAACCCAACACATTCTGGTGTAGTCATCAATACATGTCATCATATATTTATTTCCATTTGCAGAAGGAATAGGCATTGGACCACATACATCTGAATGAATGAGTTCAATTTTTCTATGTGCTATGGAATGTGAATCATGAAAAGACTATTTGCTATGCTTTCCTAGAATGCAAGCATCACATTGCTTAAGTTTCCTTGGAATTGTAGGCAAACCAGTAACACCATTTTTCTTCAACAAGCAGAGACTGTCATAGTTCAAGTGTCCAAATCTAGCATTCCATAATAAACTTTATGGAAATGTACCTTCTTCATAATGAGAATTGTATGAGAAATTTTGTGCATGAGAAGAGGTACCCTGTAGCTTGAGAAGCCTTTCTTCTTCTATCCCTGTCATGACAAGTGAGTGATATGATGCTTTTCTCACCTCAAGCTTGCCATCAAACATATGAATGGAGTGTCCTTGATGGTGGATGTGGACCAAGGACAACAAGTTTCTCCTTAGATGTGGGAGATATAGAACATGATGCCGAAGAAAGTATGGATGACCAGACAATTTAAGCCTAATTGTACCAAGCCCTGATGGCTTGAGTTTTGATTTTTCTGCAATGTATACTACACCAAAATTGTTAGTAAATTCTTCAAAAAAATCTCTTTTAAAAGTCATGTGGCAATTTGCTCTTGAATCAAGAAATCAATCATTTTTTCAAGAAGCAAGTGAAGCATTAAATAAGTCTTCATTTACTTCATTTACTCCAACACCACAACATAGTGAGCGGATTCAAGTGCTTTACCTTTCTATTTATCATTAGCTTTACCTTTGGGTTGGTTTCTTTCATGCTCAATTATGTCCCAAGGTAACTTGCATGTGGATGCATCATGTGATCCATCTCTTTTGCAACGTGTGCAGTGAAAATCTAACTTTTCTCATTGAGAGTGTTTGCCCCCCCTACCTCTGAAATATATTCCTCTTCCTCTTCGACCACCTCTTCCTCTTGAAGAATCTTAAGCAATATTCTTCTCTCTATGTGCAAGGTACACAGCCTCTTCAGAAGACTGAGGAGTTGTCTTCTTCCCAAAAGCTTTCTCTCTTTCAGCAATTTTTTTCAGAAGGGAGTCAAAGGTAATACCTTTGATATTTCCATTTCCTTGCAATGGCTCAAGATAATTTGAGTAAGTGGGATAAGTGCCTTGAGAAAAGCTATCAGAGGAATGTCTAGTTCAACAATAGTGACTTTGACATCATGCATAATAGATTTTACTTCTGATGCAAGAGCAAGAGGATCATCATTTTGTAATTCAAGGGTGAACAATTTAATCATGACTTGAACAACTTCAAGTGCAGAGTGTGAGTCATAGATTTCCTTCAATTTTTTTAAGGCTTTGAAAGCATTTGAAAATGGTGAAGTATGGAAAATCACCTCTTCATTTATTGATGCTACAATCAGTGCATAACCCTTACTGTTCTTATTTTCCCAAATGGCTAATTCCTTGTCTAAGGTAGGTTGTTCTGGCTCTTTGTCTCCGTCTCCAATACACACACCTTTCCACAGCTCATTATAAATGAGAGTGTGTTTGACTTTCCATGACCATTCAGGATAGTTCTCCTTCCCGTTGAGAACCACTCCCATAATAGATATCAATGAATGCATTTCAAAAAATGTGTACTGTGTAATTCGATTGTTGGTTAACTTTGTAACCAATCAGCTGTGCTTAAATCTGGTTCTGTACGTGGATTTTCCCCTTGAGGGTCCTAATTATCTAACCAATCATTTTTGGTCCCTCATTGACTTCTCCTTTTATCAAGCACTTCAATTCGCGCCGTTGATCTCACTTCTCCAGATCCAACTGATATCGCGTCCAATGAACCAAAAGGAATTAAAACTCTAGTTCATAACCTTATCGCATCCATTTTCAACATTAACCTATGTGCACTTTTGGAAGCGATATGCATCCAATCAATCAACCAACCAACGGTCTTAATGTTTGTAAGTCAACGAGATTTTAATCCCGTTGTATAAAAACGTATCACTTCCGAAATTTAAATTAACTCACATGCATCTTCCGACGTGATCACCATCAGATCAGGCCCATATAATCGAACGACTATCGCTTCTAAAATTTAAATTAACTCACATGCATCTTCCAACGTGATCACCATCAGATCTGACCTATCTAATCGAATGATTATTGCATCACCCACTTTCCAACTAGCTTGGCCAATCTCCACCATTGATCAATCCTGATTGATCCAATGGATATCGCGTAATCTCACGTGAAATCTTACACGATGCATAACAATTCGAGATCACGCGAGAAAAGTGGTTTTGTCATGCTACATGTTGCTTGTTAAGGTTAATCGTGTGAAATTTTGGAATTTCGCTTACATCCTTTAGGGCACACGACATACCGCTTACACTTATCAATACCACCCATGTGCTTAATTCATATTTATAATAAAGGCACGCTTAAGAAAAGGTTTCACACTTAAACTTAGTATTAACACTTAAAATCAGTATTTAATGCTTAAGAATAATTGAATATGATTTATAAATATATTGTATGAACAGAGAAAAAATACCCGATAACGAGCCGAACATCTACAGGAGTGGCCAGAGAGGGGAAACAGTTGCGAGAGAGGGGAAAACCTGTAGAACAGTTACCAAATTCTTGCGAGAGGCACACCTATGGTTAGTTCTACAAAATAGATGGAACATAGGCAGAAGGGAGTTACAAAGTAGAGAGGGAAGCCAAAAGTGGCATTGGCTTTGATACCATGTCAGAACAGGTGGTAACTCCTCAAATGTAATCATATTATTCATTCAGGTTGTTCATTATTATATATAATTGGGAGTGACTGTTCAGTTCATCTCCCGATGAATATTCATTTCCTTTATTATGTATTTACACTAATTACAATTTTTCACCCAATCACTATCATTAGGTCTCAATAGTTACGACAATACAACAACCTCCTCCAAGTCCAACACAAAAGATACACCTTGCGACAAAAATGACGACACTTATGCATGCATAAAACTTTGGGAATGAGTGTAATACATGTCTATATGATCAATACAATTCATTAACACCAAATTTACCCCTTGAAATGAACCATAGCTTGGATTATGTGATAGGCGATGTTTCCCATTGTTACCGGGAATAGTGTTCACTTGGACGCTGCTATTCCCACTAAGATGGGTGGCTATCTTAGAAACAAACAAGTAAAGTCTACTTTTGTTTCCTTTTATGAAAATAGACAAGAGGAGAACCAAGAAGATAGACCTTAGTCTTGCGCTTGATTTCCTCTCCTTCTTGATAGAGCTTCGTTGCTTCTTCTTCATCTGCCCAGCTTCAAAAGAACTTGTGGAATCACAGCATAGTACTACTATCGAAGAAACAAAGATCTATATTCATAAATAACACAGGACTAGATGTGTGTTAACCATATAAAATGCACATATAAACAAGTACACAAGAATATGGAAGAAAACAAGAATAGCTTTATTAAGATGAAAATTAGCAGGAGGATTACAACCATATGTTCTGACCCAGCATCATCCTCCAGCTAAGTAGCCCTTCTTCACCTCAAGCAAATCTTAGATCACCCAACACTATGAATGTACACCAGAAAACCAATAGCACTTCTCTATAAGATACAAAATTCCATCCTCTCGATCTCTGTGATGAGGGATCCATATAGAGATGATTACAGAGAGGTGAGTCATCTTCTGGGATCTTGATTAGTGTCCTATCTCTGATAGTTCCTGCTTCCACTTGGAGAATGATGATCTCTTACTCATCCCTGGTCGAAAACATAGAGGCAAGTGTCAGAGGGGAAGCTTCTAGAAGATTCCATGATCTTCCACTTCGCATTTTGTCCCTGCCATTTGTCCATTCCTAACCATCAAACCCTACCGAGGAGAAATTCAGTATGCATCGCACCTTGTACACTGGGAAGGTAATATGCATCGCACACTCTACATTGAGCTTTCAGTATGGTCTAGTTTTGACCATTTATGAGCAATTTTTAGTGGAGAAATTCTGGGAGATGATGTAATCAGCTGACCTTGTTCCTTTAGGCAGTGAAGCAACACTTTTAGGGACTTAGGAGCCCTCATTTTATGGATATTTATGATTGGGGTTGAAGTGCCCAAAAATGTCTATAACAGTTGCCCCCTAAAGCATGAGGTCGTAAATCTTTCTGATGTCGGGTGAAATGCTTTCCTATGAGGATTTGAAGTTTTTCTGAGATGTGAGGTGACCTGTAATAAGATACAATACAATACATTATTTTGCCAACATTTTTTCATGATCTAGTTGAGGTGAGCATTCCCATGCTCAACTTTATAAATTCATTTTCATGTACATAGGACAGACAACCGTTTGTGTGACAGACTGATGATATGGACACATCATCCTTTCATTTGGATGATCATCTGTTCGGTAATGATGTACACTTGATGTTTTTATATTCCTGAATATATCATAGCCCGGATGGATGAAACTAGATCTGGGGTATTCAAAACTCATTCAATCTTCACTCGGAGTACAAGTCGATCCATGTGAAAAATGTTCTGGAGTCGAACATGGAAATACATCGCCTAATTACCAGCTAATGATGTAAGCTATTAACAGGTGCGAGAGGAATCACCAATAATGACAATGACCCTCAAGGTACTACAGTACAATTCACGTGGTGTGAAAAAGGACTTGGTGTTGAACACCACATAAAATCTCTTAGTGGAAGGCCATTTATGTAAACCTGTCACTGAAAGTGAGAAACTTGCCATTGAGGCATGCAAGCTTCAAAGTACTGAAGGGGTTGTTCCTAAGTCAACTTATTTGATAATGAGTTGATGTCAACAAGAAGTGACCCATCGTAGGAGGCCCTTAATGAATCCCACATCAACAGCATGGAATGAAGCAAATGATTTTGGAGGTGAAAACGATATGATGATACAGGGTTCAGGGTGGCGGTCATGAAGGAATGGAGCATGAATGTATTACAGTGGGTGAGACACAGGTGAATTGTCTAAATGACGTGTCTTGAACATATTGGTGACACTGACGATGGATTGGTAGCGTTAACCCCAAAGATGGATGGTTTGATGGACCAATGGTGTTGACCAGTGAACGGACCAACCCAACCCGGCATGGATGCGGAAGGAAAGTGTTATGTTCAAGAGCAACTTGCTACCAATAAAGTTTCTTCAAGTTTTCTTCCCAATTTTCCCCAGTCATTGCTGACCAATAACTCTTTATTTTTGTCAAGATTGAGGAGGATAACATATGCTTGTTCTATAATCCACCCTTCGGGCGAACCTATTGCTATATTTTAGCGAGCCTAGCGACAGTGAAACTCGTTCTCATCCATTTGGACGAGTTTGTTGCTATTCGGTTTTAACGAGTTTAATGACAAAGATAACTCGGTCTCTTTCAATTTTAGAGAGTCTGAAAGAAATAGAAAGGAGAATCCAACGATTCTTTTTCATCATATAATCCCTTAAGTCCGAAAAAGTGTAAAATAATACGAAAGGGATGAATTTTCGATAGTTTTAATGAGCTGAACAAGACAAGCGCTCGATCTTTTTGTGTAATAATCCCTTAGGTCCAAAAAGATTAAAATATAGAGGAGGGATAACACTTCCGATGAATTTAATGAGCCGGAGAGGCCAATCGCTCGGCAATATTTTCATATTTTATGAGTCAGGTTAAAATATCTTAAAGAAGACTCGTTTTCAAGGAATGAGTGATGGTTTCGGGTAGCATCTGATTCCAGGTAAGATTTGGAATTTTCCAATCACGACAGTGTCACAAGGATGGCTAATAGAATCACTCTTCACAGATGTCCCTCAAAGGGGTAAACAAACATATGGGAGTGAATGATCGACTAAAAACAGAGTGGAGGTGATGGTGAGAACACGACCAAGGCTCAAAAGCTGGAGATAAGGCATTCACAATGGTTATTTACCGGTTCATTTTTTAATGAGCTTAAACACTGGGGGAAAAATTTTCTCATGACTTATGTTTATTTTTTAAAGAGCTTGAACTATGCGCTAAAACTGCTCGTGGAGGTTTTATTTTTTAACGAGCTTGAACCCTGCGGTAACATTGCTCGCAATGATGGTCATTGAGTCTTTGATTCACCATTAGCATTTTATTCTTGCAAATATTGTACTACCTGTTCATTTGCTTCATCAAAACGATTAGAAATGAAGACATATGCTTGATAAATGAATTAAAAACACTAATATTTTACTTGAATTTGGTAAATTAAAAGTGACTTTTACCTCCCATTTTACCATTTCATTTGAATTTGGTTTGTTGGAGATCTGGAGGTGCTTTTCCCCCCTGATTTTCACCAGTGGATTTCAAGAGATTCTATGGATGATTCTCGACGCCATTTGGACTAGGTAGGAGCTAAACTTGTGCTCTTCAATTGCATGCCTTTCATTTTGGATTCTGATCTTGTTTCCTTGTCCTGCTGATCCTCTGGGGTTTGAGGAACTCGCCATGGGACCATCACACCCTTCCTTAATCCAAAGGTGTGATGCATACTAATCTTCCCACTGACTAGTCAATATGCATCGCTCCTAGTACACTTGCTGGGGTGCGATGGGCGCAAAGAAGAAAGTTTTTGCACAGTTTCCTCATGGATTTTTGCCTGTTTTTTACCAAATGAAGATCCTGACTCTTCCCTTTTTTGTTTTTCAGAGATTCATCAGAGAAAAATGGTTAGTACATGGTGAGAACGTGAGCATGAAGAAGAGGACACTGTTGCTTTACATGATCCAGGCACAATAGCTGCATTGCGGAACTGTGGCTTGTTGAAGTGTTTTTGTATCTCTAGCATGAGGCAACAAAACAGTTTGTTGCAATATTTCCTCAATGCCTAGGATCTAATCAACCAGGTATTCCATATTAGGGGCAAATCGATCCCCTTGATAGTCATGGACATCTATTTTCTGACCGGTTTATCGAGGCATGGTGCCCCTCTCTCATTATCAGGCTCCGCCCGTGGGGGTGAGTCCGTGAGGGAGTACATTCACCGAAATTGCAGAGAGGGATCTTAACCGAGTACGGACAGCAAGATCCATATCCGAGATGTCACTGGTTGGCCCTTGCAGACCATTCTATTCACTTTTGCTAGACTGGCTGGTAGTTCTGCTCTCCACATAGCCAACAAGTCTTACATGCAGTATGTTTTGGAATGCCTTGAACCAAAGGTGTTCAATTGGTGTGATGCAGTACTCTCTGTGATGAAAGAAAAATTGGCCAAGGTGTAAAGTGGAAGATCCAAGAACTTTTGTTATGCTTCTATTTTGACCACTTTCGGCTTGGAGAGAATCCCACTAATGTAGTCGCAGTATATTTCACTTGGCCTACCTCCACCGACTGAACCACAGATGCAGAGATGGGTTGATATCATGTCTAGGCACGTTGGTCATCCCTAGATTTATTTTTCTAAGACCTTATTTGGGTGTTTCTATCATCAGGAGATTGTTTATGCCAAGTTCCCATATGCTGGTATGGATTTTCGAGGTGATCTGAACTTGGTGTTGTCGGTTGGCGAGCAGTGGGGTACCATGGGTAATTCTTCTGATCATATCTTTGTTCATTGTTCTTTATAATGTTCTTATATTCTTATGATAAATACTAATCAGAACTCATTTTCTCATTCGGATGTTGGACCAGTTCAACTGGTAGTACGCTGCAGAGACCCAGCGGCCACTCCAGTAGGAGAGGCTGTTGGGAGGGCCATCCTTCGCGACCTTGATGTGGTCGAGACTCTTTCAGCACTACAGGACCAGATCGATGGTCTTACCCTTGGTATCCCAGATGTGAGGACCGGCGAGCTACCTCTGCATTTGCAGCGACATACTACTGGAGTGCCGAGTCGATGGACTAGTCTCTTACGCATGATTGCACAGGTGGTGACTTGTTATCACCAGCATCATTAGACTAGGGTGCCCCCTAGCATTTTGATTTTTGGGTCATTTGACTGATTTTGTCTTGGTTACAGAACATTATGTAAAAACTATAAACAGTTATGAAATATATTATTGATTTTCGGAGCTTTATTTTGGTTAATTTACATGATCCTGCTGCATATTTTGATGTGATGCTTCTTTTTATAAATGTCGTAAATGTCTATCTAACACATAATTTTCCAATGAGTCTGTTAATGTGTTTAAACTTCTGGAAATATGTTGATATTGGATGAAATCGAACTGTCTTTCCAAAATTTTGACCCTTAGGAACATGCAATAGATAGCTGGATTTCGTACAGAATAGATGCTGGTGAGTTGTAGAATGACAAGCTGTGAGTCTAGCCTGACGATAAGTCAGAAAATGCCATGTGTGATGGCATCAGAAAGGATTTCTATCAATGCACCGTACTCAGTGATATTGTTTGTAGACCGACCAATACACACTCCTTTGAAACTTACTAACTCACCACTAGGATTAAAAATGGCCCATGCCGCAGAAGACAAGTTCTGCGAACTATGACTTGCTTCGTCGACATATCCAACGAATGATTCCAGTAGGTTTGACATCTGCAACGAATGAAAAAAAGTGGATTACTTAACCAAACTAAATGCTCTTGGTGAAAACAAAATGTAACAAAAGCATGAGGATTACCATGCGAAATCAAGCATAGTAACGCTTGAGGTACAACCGGTTGTGAGGTTGCACCAGTGGAATCCCATCATAGTCCATCAAGTCATAGGCTCCTTTTTCTAATACTCATTTAACAATATAGGGACCCATCCATAATGATTTTAATTTCCCTGCTCCCAACTTATCGGATTCCTGGTCATAAAGTAAGACCAAATCACCTTCTGAGAAGACGCGAGGTTTGACATTCTTGTCGAACTGTGCTTTGACTCACTTCTTATGAGCTTCGTTAGCCAAAGTTGCATCATGATGGGTTTAATCCAAATGGATTAGTTCCAAGAAATGAGCCTCTTCTTCTGAGGTTCCAGGGAGAAGGTTGACTGCAAGTTTGAGGGACGAGATTACACATTGAACCGGTAATATTGCTTCCAGACTGTACACCAACTGACAAGGTGTGAATGTGGTTGCATTTCTTGCCAATGTTTAGTATGCCCAAAAGGACGAGTACAAGATTAGGTTCCAATCTCATTTGTGGACTCTGATCATCCTTTGCAGCATGCACTTTAGGACTTTGTTGATTGCCTCAACTTGTCCGTTAGCTTGCGGATAGTACGGAGTAGAGCTGTCGTGGGACAGTCCTATTTTGGTAGCCAACTCAACCATCATGTGATTGCAAAAATGCGATCCATGATCTACGACTATGGCCTATGGAATGGCGAATTTGGAGTCTACGTGATTAAAAAATAAAAGGGCAGTCATTTCACCGCTGTTGTTTAATGTAGGCATCACCTCGGCCCATTTGGTAAAATAGTCTATGGTGACTATTATGTACCCATGGCCCTTGGCTGAGGTGGGGTTACATGTCATGAAATCTATGCCCCATTTGGTGAATGGCCCAACAACTATTACTGGTTGCAGCGGTGTGGGTGGTCTTCTAGTTTTGCTATCGAAAATTTGGCAAGCATGACAACTTCTAACTGCAGTTATGCAATATTAGAAAATTGTTGGCCAGAAGTATCCTACTTGCAAAATGTTTTGCATCGTAGCATAACTGGATTGATGCCCCCCACCTGTGCCTGAATGACAGTCATTTAGGACTTTTTCGGCCTCCTCAAGGGAGAGGCACCTCCGTAGAACTGTATCGATACCACGATGGTAAAGAGTATCACCAATGATCACGTAGTATTTTGCTTGGTATCGAATACGTCGTTGTTCAAAGCATGAGATATTAGACCTATATGTTCCTGTCTGGAGATAAATGATTATATCTACATACCACAAATCGCTTGAAGATATCATAAACAAATTTTCATCCGCTATTGCTTCTTCGGATGTTGCATTGTTGGACGACGATGGGAGATCGCATAGTAACTCCGTGAATACTAGGGCTTTCTTTGATTTGGATTTTTTGAATTCCAAATCAAACTCTTGTAGAATTGCTATCAATTTTGAATATTTTCCCCCCAGCAACTGTCGCGACAATATATAAGTCATGGGGTTGCAATATGATAAAATGGTAGTTTTCCTGAAGAGGACGTAGTGTCCAAATCTCTGTATCGCTTGAACAGATTGGAGGGCAATCTTTTCAACGTAGGAGTATTTCATTTCCGTATAATTTAATTTTCGGCTTAAATAATATATAGGATGTTCAATTCCATTGTCTTCTTGAACCAAAACCATTGCTATGGTCATATCTGTTGCAGCCAGATACAGTTTAAAGTCTTTTTGATAATCAAGAGCATACATTAATGATGCTTGTATTAGAGATTTCTTTAAAGCATCAAAGGAGGCTTGCACGACCTGGTCCCAAATGAAGGGTACTTCCTTTTTCAATAGACGAGTATAACCTTTAGCTAGTTCGACGTAATTTGGAATGGACCTCCTAAGGAAATTTGCTTTCCCTTGGAGTTTTTGAATCTGAAGCAAGTTTGAAGGTGGAGGAAAATTGATGATTGCCTGAACCTTGCAAGGGTCGAGACGAATCCCATCCTTTGATACTATGAAGCCAAGTAAATGACTAGAACTTACACAAAACAAACATTTGTGCGGATTGAGTCATATCTTGTAGTGTCGGAAATGTAGAAATATCGCTCTCAAATGTCGCGGATGATCAGTGTGCTTTCGTGAATGAGCTGGGAGATCATCGAGATAAGGTTGAACGGTGTTTTTGATGTCATGGAAAGCATAGTTCATTACTCTCTGAAAAGTTGTCCCTGCGTTCTTCAAACCAAAGGGTAGCTTGCAATATGCAAATGTGCCCCACAGACAAATGAATGCAGTCTTTGACTAGTCCTGTGGGTGGATATTTATTTGATTATACCTGGAAAATCCATCCATAAATCAAAATATTTCACATCCGGCACATTCATCAATTATCTGGTCGATAAAGGGTGTAGGGTAGTTGTCTTTTGGACAAGCTTGATTTACATCCCTGTAATCGATGCGCACTCTAATTGTTCCTTGTTTTTTCATCACAGGAACAATATTCGATACCCAATTGGTTAGAGGAATGGGGTAAATGAAACCAGCATGGAGGAGTTTTTCAACTTCCGCCTTAATGGCAACGACTTTCTTGGGGTGCACCTGCCTTAGCCACTGTCGTACCAGTTTGACATCTGGATACATCTTAATTTCATGTTCAACTATGCTCGTGTCGATACCTGGAATTTTATCATATGGCCAAGCAAAGACATCTCTAAACTCGTGAAAGAGAGTGCTATATATTTCCAGTTCTGAAGAAGAACAAAATTTTCCAACATGAATATTCTCTACAACATCTGTTTTGGTTGAGATATTTATGGCAGTAGTCTCTTCAATATTGGATAGGTTTCTCTCAGAATCCACCGTATTTACAATATTTGTCAGAAAGTCAAATACTGAAGGATGGTGTAGGTCACCGGAATTATCTTCTTTCCAGTTCAGAAGATGGGAACGATGGTGGTAATCTTCCCATGGTGCCCCATCAATCATCATTGATTGAATGATTCCTTCGTCTGGAGAGTGTACTTGCGACAAAGGATCTAAAGGGGTGCCATATTCCTTAGACCTATCTATCCAAACGCTCGATGAGCGTTGATGCAGCTTTTCCTTCCATGCTGAAAACATTCATTGCTATAATATTTCCAGTGGGGTTAGAGGTAAAACTTGCGAAAGTTCCATTTTAACATCATTTTCTGACATCTTTTGAATGGAATATATCATATTTTGGGTTCCTACATTAGCTACTTTCACCAAATTGGTAGAAGGCGGTAGGGTAAAGGTTCCCATTAACGTAGGGTCTTTTAGTAGGCCTACTTCGATATTATGAAGCGTGCTAGGGCTTCTATGGATCATCGAAATGCTTCCCGTAACTTGTGAACTGTTGGGGAGAAAAGTTTGTTGGTTGATGATTGTAATTCCTCCTTGGGAAGGAAATGTAATTTTCCTAAAGTAGGTCGACACAATGGCTTCCATGGCATAAATCTAGGGTCTTCCTAGTAGGATGTTGTAATCAAGATTTCCGTCGATGACTTCAACATCAATTTCTACTGTTTTCCCCCCCAGTTTGACTTGCAAGTTACTTAGTATTCCATACGGGGTGTATGTTCGTCCATCAAATGCTTTCAATGTCATTGATGATCATGACAAGGACAGAGACCCTAGAGTTTTCTAGCAACTCATCGACATGATGCATGTCGATGCCCCCTCATCAATAATTGTTCTATGAACAATTTTATTGAGGGCTTTCACTTGAATGAGGAAAGCTAGTTGAGCTAGTAACTGAAGGTTGTATCCTTTGTGATTAAAAGATACAAGATTGGAATCCATTGGGTCAATCCCACCTATTGCTGATAATAAAGCCTGCTTTTGGGAGGGGCAATTTTTCAGTACCTCAAGATTCGACATCACAGATGGCGATTGGGCTAAATCCTCCACTACATTATAGTGCTGTGCTGCTCGGGTACGAGGATTAAATGTCGATTTGTGTACTACTCCCTTTGGCGGTTTTATTGTTAATTCAGGAATGATGGGTGGCACGACTTGGATTGAAGTTGTTGTTGAACTACTAGGTTGATCGCTATCCTTGTTTTCAACATCTATGGATTCCCGTAATCTTTACTCCTTGTTGTTATTAGAGCATCATTTAGTTGCTTTGAAACTGAAAACATTAGCACTTGGGACGGGGAAGCATTTTTGCTAGCAACCAGATTTGTTCCTGGGTTTGGAAATAGATCAGTCAGTACAACCGAGGTTTTTGAACTTTTGAAGAATTTTCTAAGTTCTTCTTTATATGGAGACTCTCTGGTCCAGTGATCCTCGTCACATATACTGCATGGATTTTTTGGTTTCCCATTCCCATAAGGGTTTGTAGAAGATTTTCTAGGAGATGAGCCCTCCTGGTCTTTCGTCTTCCCTTGTTTCTTCTTCTTGCCTCCTGGCTGCTTGGGTTCTTTGCCCTTTTCTGTTGACACGGCATTTACTTCTGAGGCTAGAAGTTCCTCATTTTAATTTTGACTCGAAACCGTGTGGGCCTTTTTCGATGTAGCCTTCGCGGTTTTAGTGCTTGTCGTACCTATCACACCATCGCTGGCATGAGAGTCTTTGTTTGATTTAGGAGGCGAAGGAACAAAAAATTCTGGTCTAGGAGCATCAAGGATTTTATCATAGAGCGTGCCACACTGAGTATAGATCAAGTCTAGATATTGTGCATGAGCAATAACTTGCTCTTCAGTGACGACTCCTCCCTTTGCCGCATCTTCTGTACTAGCGGGTAACAGTGACTTAATAAACCATTCTGCCAATAGCTGATCAGGAACATATGTTTTTACCATTATATGATGACGTTGCCACTCATGAATATGATCGGATATGTGAGTGGCTGTCATTTTTTTGAAATTGGTAAGTAGCTTAGTTCCTGTTTCGTACCTTATAGGTAACTGAAAATGGGTTAAAAAGGTTGTGGCTAGGGTACTGAAGTTATCAAATGAAGCTCTAGGTAGTTTGATATACCACTTTGCTGTCGGACCAGTTAACATGCACTGAAAGAGGCGAAGCCGAATCGAATCATCATTGAGAGTGTTTGATGAACACCATAGATGAAAGGTCATCACATGATTCGATGGGTCTTCGCTCGGATTTCCATTAAATTTAGGAATATCTGACGGAATTTTATGCGGAATCGTCGGCCACCAAGGGGCGTAGGCAATTGGATCGTTTGTTAGTCGACTCAGATTCGATAACTCTAAAGTTGCCAGGAAAGGCAATTGTTGATTTAGGCTTGGTTGAGCATACCCGGGATAAGATGGAATCGTTTGAGCAATTGGTCTTTGCATACCAGCATAATGCATTTGATGTTGGTAACTTTGGTAAGGTTGATGGGCATAACCATTATGATATGGTTGATACGACTGCCCATTACTTGCAAAGACTTGTTGCTCATATCCTTAGTAATCCTGCTGGAATTGTGGTTGTTGGTATTGCACCAGCCATGGTTGTGAAGCCATGGGCTATTTCCCAATACTGACTGTTTGACCAAGATGGGGATTGGTGTTCCCCGTTTGAACTTGTGCCATTCCACTAGTTGGTGATTGTGGTTGTGTCGGAGGTACAAGAGATTGTTGCATTGCAACCTACGAAACATGAGGTTGGAATACAACTGGTGACGCTTGTACTTGTGATACTGCCATAATAGCCGACGTAGTGAGGATATTTGTCATAGGTAAACTTTGTTGTATCAAGCATACAACTCTTGGTTGTTGAGACAGGATTGGCACCCAACTGCTAGTTGTGATTCCAATATAACCCAAATTTTGTTGTCAACTCACGCATGGTTGTCCTTTCGAGGAAGACAATGAAAGGGTATACAACCCTCCATACGACGGTAATCCAGTACTCAAGGGAATGATTTGCCTTTGGGGACTAGTTTGCCCAAATTGACCTTGTGACGGATCAATTTGTTGAGACTCAACGTAAGAGATTCCATATATAATTCCGGACAAACAAACGGGAATAGTCCATACTGTCGAAATAGCCCTTGGGTGGACTCCATCCAACGATTGAAAGCTGGTTGGGATAGATGGCACGCCGAGGAATATTGTCATAATAGCAAAAGGAGCTTTTGTTGTTGTTGTGTTAGGTAACACAGTCCTTGATGTTGACGGTTGTTCAGACATATTAAGCCTATCCAAAAGATTCCTCAGTGATTCTTCAGGAACTTCCAAGGGTGGGTGAATATTTTCTGATGAAGAAGGATACAGGGTGATCCCAGCTCCAAGTTGTATTGTAGTGCTAGATGGAGGATCTTCCACAATCTCTTCTATGGCAATCAATCTAGGAGGAAGAGGTACACCGTCAGGTCCGTAAAATATTTCTGGTGCCGAAGAAGATGTAATTTTTGCAACAGTAAATGGTTTGGGAGTAGCACCTTCCGAATCAGCTATAGATGGAGCCAGTTTAGGAACAGAAGTGTTAACCGTCACACTAGGATCAGTTGTAATGTCCTTTTGCTGTTGCAAAATTTCTTCTGTAGAGGTAGGGATACCAGAAATGTTCGGAGTAACCAGAGTCTCTAAGGATGTTGGAGTGCTTGCTCCAACCAACCTAGGGGACTTTGATCTGGTTGAACAAGTTCGCTTCGTCCGGAATGGTTTCACTTCTGGAGTCAACGACAGTTGAATCGTAAGTCTCCCCGAACGATGGGGTTTTGATTGACTTTCTTCCATGATTGCAGATTTCTTGATCAACTCAAAATAAAAAGGGAAAATGTTTTCCAAATTAATTTAATTTTAGACGCTTTGACACAACTTGTTTTTTCAATTTTAAAGAGTCAAGAAAAAACAGAAGATGACTCTAGTTGCCTTTGATTTTTATTGAGCCTGAGGTGACAAGTGCTCAGAGAACCTTTTCCTTTAAGGAGTCTAAAAAGGAGAAAAATGGACTTCTCTGGAGATCTAGGCAGAGAGGATTACCAAACCAATCGCAAAACTACAGAATACTTTTTACGGTATGGCAGTCAACCTTCTCGAATGTTGTGTTCAGTGCATTGCGATCGATAGGGCGGCAGACGCGGCTTCCTAAGGATAAAGGATGCAGCCTATTATGGTCTCCCAATATATACTCGACAGTACGTGGGAGCACAAGTCCATACTGGCAATTACTGTCTCAGAGTGGAGGAATCACCCAACCAACACTGAAAACAACAGTTACCAGGTTTTATGACACCGGAATACGTCTCTGGCCTAGACCTCTAGATGTTGTGCGTTAAGTTCTGAAGCATTGTTAGATTCATTAAATTTAATTTAAGTTGATCTTGCTTAGCAATTTTCCTTTCAGGTTCACCGCGTGATGTGTATACAATTCCTAAAATGCAGTCCAAGATGATAAACAAACGCTTAATTTTCTTTCGGCAATGAAAATCCTAGCTACTAAGGGAAGAAAGTCAAGAATCTTTCCTTCATAGAGCACAGAGCACATGCTAAATGCACAGTCCTAAATCAAACCAAGCTGTCAAAATGAAAATGCACATGCATGTATTTGTTTTCAGCCTTCTTAATGTATGAATGATGTTAAGAAAGCTATGTGAAAATATGAATTACTTTTAAAGTGATAGTACTCAACAAAATTCTTTTTCAAAAAGAAGTGAAAGCAAGAGAGACACTTTGCGATTTTGAAATAAAAATTTCTTTTCGACACTTTAAAAACTACTAATTCAAATCCTATGCAATAGTAACTATATAATCGACTATCAAGAACAATGGGATTGTTTTCTAAAATTGAAAACGACAGCTATGACACTTTCATATCTAGAGACGACAGTTCGACTATGCTACATTTTTGCAAAAGAGAACTGAAAATGATGCATAATACATAAAAAACACTTACAATTCTTTGCACTAAGGGGGTGGAATAATGCAAGAGAAGGGGGTTTTCAAAGAAATACACTAACTACAGATAGCAAAACTCCCGAATAAGAGTGAAAACAGTGAGAAAAAACCAGAGTCTGAGGGTAAAGTTAACCCTCCCTGACCATCGCACCCGTTACACAGTGAAACTAGTATGCAGCACACCTACTGCACTCGGGAAGTGCGATGCATACAAGCTGCCTTGAAGGCAGGGTGCAATGGTACCAGTGCGAGACTTTAAACAGGTTTTCACTCTTAGTTTGCAATTCAAAAAAGGGATTTAGGCTGAGTAAGTAAAGATCGGTGTATGTAAAACACATGGGTGATCTAAAGAGGTTACTAGAGCCACCACTTAGGGAAATTAGATTGCTTGCAGATCTATTGTTTAATTCATAAACAAAACCCAGAGATAGACTAAAGAAGCATTGATCTACTTTGAATTTGTATAAAAAATGCAGTTCGAAAGCTAGCTGGCTTGACTTCAAGCTTCGTCTGTAATTTTGTAAAAGAAACAAGGATAGATAGGCTAACAAACAATCTAGTCACTCCCCAGTGGAATCGCCATTTTGTTACTGGGAATAGTGTCCACTCGGATGCTACTATTCCCACTAAGATGGGTGGCTATCTTAGAAACAAACAAGTAAAGTCTACTTTCATTTCCTTTTATGAAAATAGACAAGAGGAGAACCAAGAAGACCGACCTTAGTCTTGCGCTCGATTTCCTCTCCTGCTTGATAGAGCTTTGCCGCTTCTTCTTCGTCTGCCCAGCTTCAAAATAACTTGTGGAATCACAGCAACATCCTACTATTGAAGAAACAAAGATATATTCATAAATAACACAGGACCAAATGTGCGTTAACCATATAAATGCATATATAAACAAGTACACAAGAATATGGAAGAAAACAAGAATAGCTTTATTAAGATGAAAAGTAGCAAGAGGATTACAACCATATGTTCTGACCTAGCATCATCCTCTAGCTAAGAAGCCCTTCATCACCTCAAGCAAAGCTTAGATCACCCAACACTATGAATCTACACTAGAAAACCAACAACGCTTCTCTATAAGATACAAAATTCCAGCCCTCTCGATCTCTCTGATGAGGGATCCATATATAGATGATTACAGAGAGGTGAGTCATCTTTTGGGATCTTGATTAATGTCCTCTCTCTAATAGTTTATGATTCCACTTGGAGAATGATGATCTCTTACTCATCCCTGGTCAAAAAATAGAGAGGAAAGTGTCAGAGGGGAGCTTCTGAAAGATTCCATGATCTTCCACCTCGCATTTTGTCCTTGCCATTTGTCCATTCCGACCATCACACCCTACAGAGGAAGAAATTCAGTATGCATTGCACCTTGTACACTGGGAAGGTGATATGCATTGCACCCTCTGCATTGAGCTTTCAATATGGTCCAATTTTGACCATTTATGAGCAATTTTTAGTGGAGAACTTCTGGGAGATTATGTAATCAGCTGACCTTGTTCCTTTAGGTAGTGAAGCAACACTTCTAGGGACTTAGGAGCCCTCAGTTTATGGACATTTATGATTGGGGTTGAAGTGCCCAAAAATGTCTATAACACCCATGCCCCAAAGATGACACTTGAAATAGTAAGAGATAAGTGAAAACGACACTTGCAAAATGAAAATGACATTTAAAATGACCAATGCTAGAGAAAAAATAACATGAAAATTACATTTATTAAAGTGAAAATAAACAAAAGGGATAGTTGTAAACATGAAAGAAACAATTATGAAAGTGAAGGTGTGCAAAGGTGACAATTTGAAAAAGTCACCAAAATAAAAGTATAATCATAACCAAAAGTGAGAGATTGTCAATGAAAGTGGGCACTAAATGTCAACATGGGTTGAACATTGCATAGGCACTATCTTGATGGAATTTTTTTCTACCTGTTCAAGATTATTTAAAAGAATTTTCTCATGAACTTGTTATGGATTGAACATGTTTATGCAATTGACTTCGACACTTAGAAACTGAGGAGAAGAATTAAATGCTTAACAAAGCATCAATCGACCATTAAATTACTATAGAATGAATGATTTCAAGATGAATGGTAAGCTGAAAATTCAAGTGTAGACAAAATTCTGGAGGGTGTTTTTTATAGCAACAACACTTGGCAACACATTGGGAGAACTCCAGCTTATCTGCCTTGGTCAAAATTTATGCACAGGGTCTAGTTTTACAAGAAGTATTAATTCATTGTGTGGGTTGCTCTGGTTTTCCCAATTAACCTGGTTATAGATAGAGTCCCCTTCATTCTTTTCTCAATTAAACACATACACACATCTATTTTTTATCACAATTGTTTCAATTCAGGAGGAGGGTAATATATAATGGTAAGTTTAAGATAATTATAGCATGAGTTTTAATCTATGGTGTTGCTCCACTACCAATAAGTCTAGATAATATCCTGATGGAGTCAATATAGGAACCCAAGTGTTTCTTAGATATCAATGAGCCTAAATAGTACCCCAATGAAGTTACTTGCTTCACCCCTCTACACTGGTCTTTTACCCTTTATTTATTTTATATATTTATAGGATTGTGCTTCGACACTTATTATTTCACTACAGTGGTAGAGAGATCTTGACCTATTAAGAGTAGAAGATATTGTTGCTTTATAGAAGCATATTTTTACCTCTAATATAGGTTTTCTCGTTATAGATTTTTCCCCTTGTCCTTCTCTACTTGATTGGATCAGGATGAAAAAAACCAAAACGTTATGATACTGAGCATAGACATGAGGTTCCTAAAAAATATATAGGTATCATGGTTCTACACAAAGCTTTCTTCATTAAAGGATCAAATTTTCCATTAAAACATCATTGACCAAAATATATAAACCTGTTGACGATGTTGGATCCTCCAACATTTAGGGGATATCCCTAATATGAGGTCCCAATTAGACCTCATACCATTTGGTGTAGGAGTCCCATTCGGTATGATAGTCTATTTGCCATATAATTAGATATTTTCCTTGGTTCTTGATGTTTAGCACCTTAGAGTGTTACATTGGTACCTTCTAAAAGCAAGGTGACTGTGCCTGGTGAGTGTGTAATGTAATTGTGTCTAGGTTCTCTTAGTGCAAAAGGGGGGAAAAGTGAGCCTTTAAGTGAGAGGTAATAGTATCACCCAAGAAGAGACACATGTGAACTAGGAAGGTATATCCAACATCTAGTGGAATAGCCCACAACAGATGTGGCAATCGTTAAAACCAAAGTATAAGGAAATATTTATCCACCATCTAGCAGAATAGTCCACAATGGACGTGACAATCATTATAAATAATAAGCGAGAGAGTTATGTCTAGTATCTCGCGAAGTAGTTCACAAGGATGAGACAGTTGTGATAACCAACACAACACATCCCCAATAAGGTAAGCACTAAAAACACCAAAATAGTTCAGCTATATTAGTACATGAGAAACAAAAATGAATTAAAAATGATCAATGAATAGTCTTAAGAACATCCACAAGTCATGCATGGAAACATGCTAGCCTGAACATGCTTCTATATTAAGAAAAAGTTCCAAGACATATATTACATCATACATCACTATCCCTAGTAGTGGGACATTGGAGCAACTCCTCACTACTCAAAGAACTGATTGAAACTCTACATAATATGTGGGAGGAGCCAAGGTGAAAATTCCTTTGCTCATACAATGAGGGGGTATATATAACCAAGGGGTGATGGTTGAACCTTCTGTCTCTTTGACTACCTTCATGACTATTCAACTTCCTATGACTTTTCAACTAACATGACTCTTCATATTGATGTGTCTGCATTGGACTTCCACTTTACATTACATTTGATTTAAAATATACATGGCTCAACTTGGTGATGTTTCCTTTTAAAACTCATGACATGACTCGGAATGAAACCATTAACATGGACTAGCTTCCTGAGGTGGAAATGTCAAGCTATTGTTGCTGCTGAGTGATATATGTGTTCCTGGATGTTCTTTCTCTTCTCCTCTACATAGCTTGATGATGAGGGGTTTTCAATGATCTTCGATATTGAGGTGGCTTCATGCATGTGTTCCATTTTCTTTTTCTTGATAAGTTTCTTTGTATGTCCATCCGTGAGTGATTCTTCTTAGCATGTCCACTCCTCTTCTCCTTCTTCATCATCTCGTCATGATCTAACAGTGTACATATTCTTGCAATTCACTCATGATAGGATGACATCAAATCCAAAAGCTGCCTAGTCTAAGATGATGCATTGTTATCCATGGACTAGGCCAAGGACAGGTGACATGATTAGAAGGAGGGCCTAGTAACTGTGCATTGCATAGTTCTAGGTGATAGGCTTGGAGGTTAGTCATTGAGACTGCGTAGAGTGTAGCTTAGGCTTGGTTGAGGAAATCCTTACCACAGTCCTTACTACTCGTGGATATCGCGTCGAGGACACTGGGAGGCAGGATTGCACAATTGAGACAGTGAGTTGCTGATGTAGGATGCAACGCTAGGGGTAGGTCCACATAGTTTTTAGAGGCAATGTATGAGTAGGAAGTATAGGGGCTTGGGAGAACAGGTCTACATAGTTCTTGAGATCAGTGGGTCCCGACTGAGGGAGGATAGGTCTACGCAGTTCTTGAGATCAATGATTCCCGACTAAGGGAGGACACTCAGGAGATAATTCTATGTAGTTCTGAGAGGCAAGGAAGGTTTTGTCTTCTTCACATTGTGGAGTTCCAATAGGCATGGAGGAAGCTTTATGAATGATCTTGTGAAATGTGCAGTTATGGTCAGTCTAGGAGAAGTTACTGTGCAATTCTGGGGATGAAGGTAGGCTACTCAACTCTAGAATTGCATAGTGCAACTTCCATGAGGGATAATTATTGTGCCCTACATAGTTCTACGTAGCAATAATGCATCACTAAGGGCTAAGACTATGTAGTGCACAGTTTAGTCAGGGTCTGGTGGAGGTGAGTTGACCAGTTGGAAGGGTTTTCGATGAAATGACTAAGTGATGAAGGGAGGTGAACTTGTGAGGAACTTAAACTTGTGATCAGACACTTAGCATACTTCAATTACATGACAACATAGGCCATTAGAACAACAAGACAAAGAATTACCCTCTGTGGGACTGTCTTATAATAAAAAGCGAGAAGTGTGACACTTGAGATGAACTTAGTATGATCATGATGATGCTTGTGTGACAATGCTTAAAACATTGTTTATGAGTGTGAAAAATGTTTACATAAATAGGACAACTCAAATACACAAACACTAACCTTCTAAAAAAATTGAAAATGACCACAAGCATGGTAAAGCAATCAAACATGCCAAAGAACGACAGTTTCCCAAACAAGTAAATGGGGTGAAAGGACTCTAAGAGAGCTCATGAAATGAGCTCAAGTGTTTGAAACTAGAGGGAAAGACCAAGGAAGGCTCTGAAATTTAAGTGCAAGCCAAAATTTTGGAGGGTGTTACATCCGCTACAACACTTGGCAACACACTAGTTGAATACCATCTTCTCTCCCTTTGTTCATTTTTTAGTGCAAGTCCTTTGACCGTCAAGGAGTATTGACTCATCGTGTAGATTACTTTGGATTCCCCACTAACCCCATGGGAAAACATGGTTTCCTTGATACCTTCCCAATTGAACACAACATAACATTCAACAAGATCATAGTGTTTTGAATTGGGAAGGGTAGTTTAGCTCGCAAGCTTATGATTTTTAGAGTATAGTTTTCATCTCTGGTGTTACTTTGCTGCTAGCAGGCCTAGACAGTGCCCCAACGAAGTCACGGAGGAACACAAGTATTGCTCAATTGTGTGCGAGCCTGGATAGTAACCTGGTGGAGTTTCTTGCTTCACCTCTCTGTGTAGGAAGCCTTTCTCTTCTTTCATCTTTATTATTTTTAAAGAGAACTGTGCATAAGAACTTATTTATTTTTGGGGTGAAAGAGGGATCCTGACTTATTGAGAGAAGGAGAGGTTATTCCTTTAGAGAAGCATATAAATACCTCTGATTTAGGTTTTCTCATTTAGATTTCCCCCTTGTCCATCTCTATTAACTAGATAAGATTGAAAACACCAAATCAGAAAATTGAGTATAGGCATGAGGTTCCTAAACTAGACACAAGTTCATGGTTTGACCAAAACTCTCCTTGCAGGTCGACCGTATTTTCTCTCAAGACTTCATCAGCCAAAAGTTACAACCAAATACAAACAAGATAGACAAAGGACTAGCCAAAAGCCTTTGTGCCACAAGTCTCTTTGAAATTTAGCCCCATAGACATTTGGAAGCCAAAACATAGTAAGGCACAACACTTATTTACATAAGAAAAACAACAGAAAACCAAAGGAAAACAAAACATATAGTAAGAGGAGTATGTACATAGTGCAAGGCGCAACCCCAAATATTCATTGAAAATAATATTTTAAGTCTTGGACATTGACAGGGAGAGAGTCAATCTTCCCGTCAAGTGATTTAAGACGATATGTGTATTGGCCAAGCTTTTCATGGATAGTGTATGGACCAATCCATAGGGATTGAAACTTAGCGTGCTTGAATTTGTCTTTGTGGGATTTATCCCACTACAAGATTAATTTGTCAACACTGGAGTTATTCTTCCATGTAGACTTTTTGTCAAACCATCTCTTGATACAGTTCTGATGGAGTTAAACTTTTATTTGTTTTCATCCTTTGTTCCTGTAACTTGTGCAAAGTGTCCATCCTATGCTGAACTAAAAGACATGGATTTCCCTGCGATTCTTGGGAAAATTGGAGAGCAGGAAAGTATATGTTCAAAATAATGATGGAATCCTTTCTATACACTAGGAAGTAAGGGGAGGTATTCAGAGAAGGCTTAGGTGTAAATTGGTCAACCCATAAAGCTTTCACGAAAGCAGAGTGCTAGTTTCACTACTCAGAGAATATGGTCTTTTTGATGATGTGAATGAGGTTCTTATTTGTGGATTTGGAAAGACCATTTCCTTGTGGATAGTAGTTAGCATAATGTTTCAAAACAATACCATTTTCCAATGCAAACTCATAAATCTTTAATGAAGAAAGGTATGTTGCATTATAAAAAACAAGTGATGTAGGAACATTGAACATGGAAATGATATTCTGTTGTAGGAATTTGAAGAGTCCTTGATCATTCACTTGTTTCAGTGGAACTTCCTCTATCCACCAAATAATATGTAGGAGTCAAAATATAGTGGTGCTTCTTCAATGAATGAGGGAATATTTCCCTAATGATATCTAAGCCCCAGTGTTGGAATGGTTCTTCCACTGCAACAAGCTACAATGGGGCTGTTGACCTTTGATTCCTATTGGTGCACCTTTGATAGACTAGACACTTGCGGGCATAAAATGAGAAACCTTAAATAATGTATGCCAGTAGAAACTGACTCGCATGACTTTGTGTGCTGTGGTATTACTCGCAAAGTGTCCCCTGGCTGGTCCTTCATGGAGATCATGTAAAACCTTTTCTGAATCTTGTGCCTCTAAGCACTTGAGAAAAATCACATTATGTTGTTTTCTATATAGCACCCCATGCACCAGTTCGTATGATATAGCTTTGATTCAGAATTCCCTCTTCTACCAGAAAGAGAAATGAGAGGGCATGGTGCCATGCTCAAGGTACTGGCACAAATATGCGTACCAAGAGTTTCCATTTGGAGTGGGAGAGGTTGTCTCAACATTATACATTTCTATTTCTTGCTCTGAGCCTGCAAGCTCCTCTTCTTCCTCTTGTGCATTGGTTTCTTCTGTTGCTAACTGGTAATTACCATGACCCTTAATGGTGTGAACTGGTTTTATGTCAAAATCATATTCTTGTAACCCGGTCATCAAGTTTTCCCTTCTCTCACCCTTCTCTTACTAAACAATCAATGATCTGATTGCTGGGTGTGGAACAAAGATAATACAATATTTTTTCAATAAATACAGTATGAAGTGCTTCACTGCCTTATCTACTGCATAAGCTCATTTGAGTTCTGGTCCATGCAAGCTTGCACTCATGAAGGAGATGGGTAGCTCATTGTTCAACTCATCCTTGTGAGTGAGTACAACAATAAGAGGAGTGTCAGAAGTGAAAGTGTAGAGCAAGAAATATTTGTTGAAGTTTGGGTTGTACAATGTTGGTGCTTCTACTATTAATTTCCTTATACATCCAAATTCATCCTTTTCCTTTTTTTCCCAACTGTATATTGCATCCTTCTTGATCATCTCTTGTATAGGTTTGAAAATTTGAGCATAGTCGGAGATGAAATTTCTGAGGAAGTTAATCTTCCCCAAGAAATACTTCATGGCTTTCTTTTTTATGGGGTGGGGAATCTGCGTGATTTTTTGAACTCTATTTGGATCTACCTTGATCCCACTTTTAGCGATAATGTGTCCAAGAAGGTTACCGTCGGACACTACACAAATGCTCTTGTTGGGATTCAAGGATATTCCATATTTCTGGCATCGCTCAAAATTTTTCTTGAGATGGCATAGGTGGTTTGACCATTGTCTTGATAATACTATTACATCATCGAGGTAGACCACTATGCTTTGTTCAATAAGACCACAGAAATAAATTTCCATTGTGTGTTGAAATGTTGCACCTTTTTTAACTAACCCAAGTGGAATTATGTGAAATGTGAACGTACCCCACTTGGTACAAAATGTATTTTTGAGTCTATCAGGCTCTGCTACCCTGGTTATAACTTGAAAAATTGTTAGGAAAAAAAAACATCTATGCTCTAGATATTGTCTACAATATATGCTCCATGGATAACATTGGGTAGTTGTCCTTGTCCAAGGTGTAATTAAGGTTGTGGAAATCTACACACCGACAGATTTCCTTGGACTTCTTCCTGACAGGGAGTAAGTTGGACACCCATGATGAATGTCGCACTTTATAGATGATTCGAGCATCTAACAACTTGGTCAGTTCTTTCTGTATAAGGTGCTCAAGTGTTGAATGAACTTTCCTTAGTTTCTCCTAAAAAGGCTTGGCCCCTTCTTTGATTAGTATAACGTGCTGGATAATTCGTGTTTCATATGTCTTAATATCATACATCCATGTTAATACATCATGGTACTACTTGAAGAGGCAAATAAATGCTTGCCACTCTTGTGGTGTACAAAGAGTACCGAGATTCACATACTTCAAATCTTCTTCTATTTCCAAATTGATCTATTCATGTGATGATGTAGAGTTTTGGATCTTAGCATTCACAAGTCCCTGAAAATGATTATGAATTTCATACAGCTTGTCCAGTGATACCACACCATTGGGGATGAGGTTTCCTTTGGTTGTACTAGCTACATCCTGCAAAGTTTTCTCATGTTCATCCTCATCTATCATTGCATCCTTAAAGATGTCAGTGTTGGCCATGAAATGCAGTATCTATTGATCATCATAAAAAATGCGTAAGTTATTGATGTTGTCTTGGATAGATGGTTTATACAAAATATCAATAGAAAAATTGTCCCTTAATGGTAACATCTCAGCAATTGTATTTGCTAAGGCATACACAATTGCATTACACATTCTTAACACTAAAATAATATTGAAATCTTGGAAATGAGAAATGAGTCACCATACCTCTTGTTGATAGCTCTTAAGATGAGGTGACATGCAATGTATAATGCTATGTAACTTATGCACCATGATTTTAGAGTTATCTACCACTTTCAGAACAAGAACCTTAGGAACAACTTTGTATAAGCCTAAGATGAGTGCTTCATATTCTATGGTGTTGTTTGTGCATTCAAACTCCAAGTGACTAGAGAGAATATTTTTCCTTTGTAGTGGGTCTATTAAAACACAACTGGCTCCAGATCCCTCGCACATTTTGGATCTATCAAAGTACATGGTGAACATATCATCTGTACAGGGAACGCTTGCTACACTAGTACTACTACTACTACTACTTACTATACAACTTTCATTTTTTCTAGTTGGGCATGGAAGGAGGCCCAACTGTGTGTCTAGTGGGATAGGGGATGGATCTACAAGATAGCAGCCCAAATGTGTCTCTAGGAAGCAATTGCCGAAAATAAGTTCTGTGAAAGCCAACAACTCATTTTCTCCATTCAATGGAGTCACGTTGTCCTTCATGTATCTCTCTGACAACACTCAAATCTAGTTAATCTTACCCTTATACAAAAGTCTTAAGTGTGACGAGTCACTAGAAAAGTATCCTTGCAGCTTGCTTGATTAGTCTCTACTGAGTAGTACCCCATATTCTTCCGGGATGTCCAAAATTACAATATTCATGCATTGGTGAAATCACCCATCATATAATAGCTAGATGATCACATCCCTATGTTCACTAATTGCTAACACACAAGTTATGTCCTGTTGGATGATTTATTCACTAGTCTTACTCCATTGAGAGTTGATCTTCTTAGCGATGGAGAGTGGCATGACATTGATCGATGTACAAAAATTAATGAAGAAGTTGTGAAAATTGAAGTTAAATATTTCAAATGATAATAATAATGGTGAGTAGAGTGATTTTTCCTCCTCCATATAGAGTGCGTTAAGCATGGATGCGAGAGTGTCAGGAGACTTACTAGATCCCTTGTTTGAAGAGGTGGCATGACCAGTAGAGGTGTCCCTAGGTGCTCGTAGAAGAATTGCCCCCTCATGATTTTTGTAAGTTCAAAAAAAGAGATATTTTCATGAGTCTTCTTCATGTATTCTACAATGTGATAATCTATTAGGGAAGAATCACCAAGGTGTCTGAGGGTGGAACTGAATTCATGGTTTCTAGTGGGATGTTTCTGTCTTTGCTCCTTACGAAAACACTTTTTGTTGAAGCTATTTTCTTAGAATTGCTTTGAGTGTTATTTGGTGAGTCAACCAAAGGATCCACTTTCCTCAACATATCTTGTCTTATTTTCTTCTTTGGCATCTCAATCACAATGGTGGCCCCTTGACTTCTCAAGTTGTATCGGCCATTTTTCTTCGAGACTGGACACTCACTTGGAGGCTCCTTATCAGTGGTGGTCTTCTGGGTTGCGAAAGTGTACTGATACATTTTTACTGCATGCAGTGCTTGGAGCTTGATTAGGTGTAGCAACTTCTTCTTCTTCATCATTTGGCTAAGGTTGCTCATTAATCATGATTTTTTCCATCAGGTACTACGCATTCCATTGTTCCATTCTAGGCATGTTTTTTGAATGATGTTCATGGTGGAATGTGAAATATGAATCTGCAGTGATTTTATCAAGCTTTAGAACCATGTTAGAGCTCTCTGAAGATTTGGTTAGCTGGTTACTTCTGCTATTGCTACTGGAAGCTACATTCTTCTTTTGTGGGTAATTGGGGTGCCTACTGCTCACAGTAGTCTCGCTTGCCCTTTGTTTGAGTTCTACCACTTCTGTAGTCAAGGAGTTGACGAGATGAGAAAGGTTTTCAATATCACTTGGTTCCTTTTCCTTAGGTTTTCTCATAGAAGGGTGAGACCCCTTACCCATGTCTTTAGAGTCCTTAGTGGGTTCATCATCCGCAATGACTTAGATAGTGCCGATGTATTTCTATACGAAAATAGCCTCTTCATAATTTTTTGTTAAAGATGGTTTCAGAGCTCACTTGACGAACTACACAATACTTGTCAGCAAGGGAGAAGTGTAGTAG
This sequence comes from Pinus taeda, assembly GCA_000404065.3. Lineage (NCBI taxonomy): Eukaryota > Viridiplantae > Streptophyta > Pinopsida > Pinales > Pinaceae > Pinus > Pinus taeda. The sequence continues at coordinate 16,643 of APFE031740944.1, read as the reverse complement.
TTGATAGTGATGGAGTTGTGAGGTTTAGTGTCATCTAAGAACTTGTTTAAAATACAATTGAACCTCAAATTAAAATATTTTACCTACTCTTTCTACTCCATATTGAGACTGCCCAACTCCTTCAGTAACATGGCAAGGGTCTTGTCTTCATTAAATTTATTAAGAAATATCCTTTTGAATACCCTCCAATTTTGGATGGAGTTTGGAGGAAGGTTATGGTACCAAACAACTTCTCTGCCATCCAAGGTACATGGAAACAATCTACATGCAATGTCATCGTAACGTACCTCGAGTGTCTGTAGATGTAGGTAGAAAGTGTTTAAGTGATCTTCCGCCTTCATTGTCTTGTCAGGGTCGTATGTTCTTAAGATCTTCTCCGCGTGTCTTGGCATCTTATGCAGAACACTCGGAAGTGCCAATGGGCCCTAAGTCATTGATGGGCCTCTAAATTAGACATAAATTAAGGCTGATGCCTGTGAATTAAACATAAATTAAGGCCCATATAACAATCCTTCAACAAATTAAACCTCTCTTTTCGCATTAGATAATGTATTTTTAACTTCAATATATTCATTATGAAGGTTTATGAATAATTGCATGTTTGTGCCTAATATTATTTATTTTTATGGAATATTATGAGAATATTGAGCAGATTAAGAAGATTTAGAGGAGGAGACAATTTAGGGAATTTCTCCCTACTACAGGAGGATAAATATTAAATAATAAATCAACAAGATATTATGGAATTATATCATAGATTGTGGAACTCCCATGATTGAGAAAATCTAGGAATGTGTTCCCTCCCATTTAATGTAGATTCCTAGTATTGGGAACCAAACCCACTAATCAAGGGATTTTGGTGGGGAAAGCTTCCTCCTTTCATGGGGAATTATTCCTAATCTTTTTTTATAAGTATCAAGTCGAATTTACCTCTAGGGCAAGATTTTTATTAGCCTTATTATGGAGAGAACTCATATTTTTGCATCTCCAATGTATTTTCTTGCAGGGATATAATTGTATTGATGAAAATAATGAGAATTTGTGTCATGTCTAGCTTCTAAATATTGTTCTCCTCGATAGGAATCTAAGTTTCCTTGGTCTTGGCCATCCTAGGAGCCTCAGAGCCCTTTCTGTATCATTTTCTTTCCTTGTTTTCACTTCTTATTCACATGCATCTCTTGTTTTTGTTTCTTTCTATTTCTGCATTTAGTGTTAATGATTTCTTGTTGTTACAAGATTGGGTTAAATGGTTTATGTAATTTCTTTTCCAAGATCAAAAGTATCATTTTATCATTGGAAAATATTTTGAAGGTCATAGTAATCATTGAGCTACTTGGATTAGTCTTCTTATTCCCAAATCTAGATTTTTGGAACTCCTTTGTAGAAAAGAACAATAATTTTCTTCTATTTTTTAGAGCATGCTAAAAAGCTTCAATTGAGTTTCTTCCAATTGCATTAGATAAAAAAAACATTATATTTAATAAAAAAATTGACCCCATTGCATTTTCACTTGATTAGGTTAGGAATTTTATAGATTTACTAGCTCACTAGTTCTTGAATTTCTGGATTTTAGACTAGTAATTTTCTGTTATTTAATAAATATTTCCCATGTCTAGATGAATTTGTTGATAGATGTAGAAAATAATGTGTGTTTCTATAGGAGGTTCTACATTGCAAGGAGACCTCATCTCACCTCATCCACCCATGTTGCCAAAATCCACTAAAGTCTCAATCCGAATTCTTGTTTTATAAGAAAAATTTGCCATTTCCATTGAGCAAATCTACCCATCTTGAAGCCCTTGCTTCAATTCTGGGTAGTGTCCACCACCTCCATGCCTTATTATTCCATTTTCAACCTTTCCCAAGCTCCATTCCACCTTCTAGACCACTTCTTAAGCTTTTGTTCTATTTTTTTGTAATAAAACAACGGATCTTGTAGACATCCCGTAGGAACTAGTACTTCCTATAGCAAATCCTGTAGCGGCATGTTTTGAGCCCGAATTGAGAAAAATCATCATTTAAGCTAGGATTAGGCCTCTACTTGACCTCCAAGCCATAAAAACCATTGTACCCCTCTTCCTCCACACCTATCTCCCCTTTCGAAGAACAAGGAAAGATTAGCATTTGTATTTATAAAATGAAAAGATAAAGAAAAATAGTTCTTTTTATTTCTTAATTAGCACATGCAAATAATAGCTAATACTCTCTAGATCAGACTCCATGCTCAGTTATTTTAAATCATCAAATGTGATAAATAGGGTTAAGCTAGGTTTATTTTACATTTAGTTGATGATGTTTATGGAAATACAACAGGTTTCTTTCCTTGTACTTTATTTCATGTAATAGGTTAAGGCTTCCATTTTGAGCATTTCATTTTCTGCAATTAGTTTAGGATTTGATTTCACTACATGCACTCCATTACGTCATGATAGAAAAGGAATGACACATGGTATGCTACACATACAATGTCGATACCTCTTAAGTTTGTATGAACCCCAAGTTGATAATTAAAGTCAGTAGCCTTGCGAGTTGCAACATTCTTATTGCAATACCGAGGCTCATCACTTTTTGGCACTGTTGTCGGGGAGGTTTCAAATTATGCATTATTTTCTTCCCTACTTGATTCATTTCTTTTTAATTGTTTCAAAACAAAAAAAATTATTTGCATTAGATATATTTCATTTTGAAAATAGAAAAGTCCATTACATTAGTGTTTTCCTTCAATCATAAAAGAAAAAAATTCTCCAACACAAACCCACCCCCCCCATTTGATCAAGTGGTGGAGTAAGCACCACATCACCATCCACTTTTGCAAGTAGAAGAAGAATACATAACAAAGAATGTAGAACAAATGGATTGAGATGATGACATTGAGGAATATCCTCTTTGATTTCCCATTCAAGATATTTATGGTAGTGTACACATGAAGAACATCCCCCCATATTTTCTTCTAAAATTTCATGGTCTAACATCAGAGGATCAAGAACCTTTGTTTTTGAATTTGAAATTTTTTGTAGATCTTATGGTTACTTATTAGAAACTAAAAAACATAGATTGTTTCTAGAAACATTGAAGGATAGAGCTCTTAAATGGTTCATGAAGTTAGGCACTAATTCAATAAGATCATGGAATGATATGCAAAATGTATTTCTAAAAAAATATAAAGATCATGGTCTTAAAGAAGAAATATTTAGAATGAATCGAAAGGAATATGAGAGCCTTGAGGATCTAATAGATAGGTTCATGTATAATGTTTAGAGGGAAAAACTACATCATTTAGGATCCACCACACTAAAAACCCTCTTACTTCGAACAATTAGGGATGAGCGGATTGATCTCCATGATCTCATGAGTAGAGATGATGTATACCAACTATCATTTGAAGAAATTTGTGAAACATGAAAAAACATGTCTAGAGGAAAGGTAAGAGTAAGTAAATCAACATCAAGATCGGTAAGTCAAGCTAAACTTAGAAATTTGCTTGATAGCTTTAAAACAAAAATTCTTAGTAATTTAAGTATTCAAAATGAGAAAAAAGAAGATGTTTATATTTGTGTCATCCATGTAGAATCACATGATGTTAAATATTGCCCTTCATTACCTAGGTTGAAGGATGTTTACCAAGAGGACAATGGAGCAAGTCAATTTCCAATACAACTATCTGATCTAGCTCCAATAGGACCATGGCAACCTATTCAACCTAGTATGATGCAAGAACCTAATTCACAATTTCAAGCTTATGCACATCCATCTCAATGTAATTGGAACACACCCTTTCCTTGAGAATATTGGCCATCTCAACCCCAAAACCAATCTTGGCAACAAGGTTGGAAAGGAACTTGTGGGAGCCATCCACAATATCCTCAATATCCTCCATACCCAACTCTGCATTATCCCTACCATTCACCTCCAACATAACCACAACCCCAACCACGTCCATCTCAAATATCCACTCCCACTCAACTACCTGTACCACCATTTCCAAACTCACAAAATGAAGTAGCCCAGTCCACTTACAATGCTGAGGTAAAACACTTCCAAATATCTCCTTTCAATATCAATGGTATTCATCTCAGCTAAGGAAGAATACTCAAAAAAAGAGTTTATCTTGATGCCATTGAAAGACAACACGCAAAAAAAGAATATTCAAAAGAGAAGATAAAATAATCATGGGTTGCACTTGATGAAGAGAAGACAACAAAATCAGAGATTGAGAAATATCCCTCATGGTTACCATCAAATCCTCCATGTGTTCAAGAGAACAATCAACAAAAATAGGATGATTTGAAGGTCATGGAAGAAGAAGATATCCAAGATTATCCAAATTAGTAAGTGGACCAGGGACATCACAACTATATTGAAATATGGTTCCAGATAGTCCTTAAGTTGTGTTAGCACTCAAATCTGCTTTAGGCTGAAATAAGGCAAGACTCAAGGCCACATCAAACCACACTCAGCCTCGTAGCTAGCCCTACGAGGATAGGAGAGGGCTCTCTCCGGGTCAAACTTGGCAAAAGGTAATCAAAAAAGGCTCAAGATGACCGAATTGATGACTGATTTTAGGCTAGGTATTAAGTACAAAGAGTTTAGGATTGATTTTTTATGATTTTGTTGAAATCAAGGGAAAGGCAATTTTGGGTGCGGGGATGAGGCACAGTTTTTGCAGAAGTCCACTTGGGGCAAGATAGGCGATTTTTTTGATGCCTTAAAGTAGGTGAGATGGATAGATCAGACTGGTGAGGGGCTAAGGAGAGCAAGGGGCCTCAAGGATTCTCCTTAAACTGAAGAAAACATAGAATATTAAACAAATTTAAAGGCAGAGCATAGCAATTTCATGGATTCTACCTTAACACTTCATTTGCATAATAAGAGAAGATTAAATAGATAATGATGCACATACACAACTTACAAGTACTGAAAGAAACACACCATCAAGACATAAAGCCACATGGATCCCAAGTAGTGCTGTAAAACCCTGGTCTTTCCTTTGCCAAAAATGCTGATAAGATATGTACAATATAGTCTCAAAACTATCCCAAGAGTCCAACCTGTGCTACTGAATGAAAAATTACATATATAGACCAAGTTATCCTCATTCCCTAACCTCTAGGGGTCGAGATCCTACTTCTAGGAGTAGTTTGAACAAATTCTAAACATGGAGCAAGAATCTAGATGACCAAACAACCTGCCTCTAAAAAGAAGGAAACTGATTCATTACATTGATTTCTTGCTAATTTGTCAATGAATCATCTAGAAGAAGGTAGATAAGTGCCATGTTACCTTACATACATCAAATTACATCATGTTGGGTCAAAAATTACATCAAAGAGTGAAACTGGTGAAAAATAGCCAAATTCCTGAGCTGAAGGTGAAAAATTGGCCAAAATCCTCTATGCGCAGCGCCCTAATCTCTATGTGCAACGCACTTTTCCAGCTGATTTTGAGGCACTTCTCGACACCCAAATTGAGCTCACGATAGCTTGTTGGAAAGCCCTGGATGTCTACTTTCCAACCCAAGTGGAATTTTCCAATTTGGAGCTCATTTGCCCCCTCAAAACTGAATTCTCCCAGAGGTACTTCCTGTTGTGGCAAAAGGTGGCAGCAAGGTGGTTTTCATGATGTTTTTGGACCTTTTGACCATCCAGATCTCGATGAAATGCTTCAACAATAGCTGAATATGTGTAATTCTTCATGAAAAATCCAAAACTACAATCCATTTGTCATTTGGACCTCTCAATCTTCAGGGCCGCGCGCGGCGCGCTGCGCGTTGAACCAAAAACCCTGTTTTGCAAGCCAAAAATTTCAAAATGACAAAAATTTCTCCGAATTTGCTCAAATTCGGAGTGAAGACCCTCCATCATGTGTTATGCTCAGCTACAAAAGCTTCGGCCAAAACTCAAAGTGGATCTGACCTCTTTTTCCGTTTTAGTGCCTTGTTCAATTGCCTCTTTAGGATCTTCATTTTCACTTTACAAACATGTATGCAAGCCCAATAGTGAGCTTTCATATGACGAAGCATGTCCTTGTCTCTGTTTTCCTTTGCCAACAACTTTTCCAAATGAGTGTTCACCCGGATGAGCATGGACTCTCGATCAATCGGTGTCAAATCACTGGGTCTCTTTCGGGCCAATTCTCGGTCTTCCCGGATTTTCCGTAGCTCATAAAGTGTATGTTCATCTTCCAGCTATTTGTTGCGCTGCTCTAAGTAGTTGATCACCCACTTAGCCATCTGCAATTTCTTTTGCAGTGACTTATTCCCGACCTTTTGCTCTCGGATGATCTCCTTTAGCTCTGAGCTAGGAGAGCTCGCATCGACATCAATGATATCCATGTCTTGACATCATGAAGGACCCTCATCAAACATGGGCCTCTTGCCCCTATCCTGGATCTGTACCTGTGCCGAAGAAGAAGGCGAGACCCCTTCGACATGATGTGGAGATAATACTCGCTGTGCTGATGAAGTCAACGAGACCCCTTCCACCCCTGGTGGAGATAGTACTCGTCTTGCAGATGCAAATAAGGCCTTGTGGCCTCGCTGATATGTCACATACGCTGGAGCATTGACATGCTCGGTCTCAGGAATGTCAAACTATTGTGAAGGCCCTCCCTCATCATGAACTATCTCTGGAGGAGGCTGTAGCACTGAAAAGTAATCATGGGAGATGAAATCCTCCCAAGTAATACCCTGCTGTGCCAACTAATGCATCACTATGATTTTGATCAATGCATAATGATATATGCTCCTATGCTGATGTGCTAGGCTCTTCCTTTGTACTAAAGGCACCATCCTATCTATGTTGCGACACATGAAAAACAAAATGTTCATCATACGTACCCTTGTGAAATGCATCAACAAACGGACATGGTACGCATAGAGACGCAAGAATCTGCCCTCACAACTGAAATATCGAATGATGAGTTTCATCAATGGTGCAAACTCATCTTTCAGGAATCTGAAAGGAAAAGTTGCGCTCAAGTGTCTCATATACCCGAGTTTGATATATGGCTCATAGTAGAATCTGTCTAGCAGCTGGCGTTTGCTCCATTCCTCCCCTACATTTGGTATCCCGGTGGCCCGAGCAATAGTCTCGGGTGCAAGGTGAAATTCACTCCAACAAGGTTTACATAACCATCCTGTAAATGTAGAACAAATAAATGGACTAGTTCCTGACGATGCTGAGTTTGTGAGATCATCTCACAGTATTGGAAACATGATTGGCACCGAAAACAATCCATTCCAAGTGGGCAAGCTTGCAATTGAGCCAAAGAAGTAGGCTTCTCCCTGACATGCTGACCACTTTTTCCACCTTTGTGATACCTCCGTGGCACATTTGGCACATTTACCTCCGTTGTAGAATCACTATCATACTCCTGCTCATATACTGGCTCGGTCTTTGACATGTCTTTAGAAACAATGTAGCTAGAATATATATATGTTGATGTATAACTGTGTGCACAATTGACTCTAAATTGTTTCTTTTGCTCTAAAAGTGCTGCAAATTTGTGCTGAGAGGAGGCGTTTTGGTGTTTTTCTGAACCAATTTTGGGCTTAAACCCCAGTGCGCCGCGCGCCTCACCCAACGCACCGCGCACGTGCAATTTTCCACTGTGCTTTGGTGCCTGATGCGCCGCGCGCCCCTAATGCGCAGCGCGCCCAGTCTGATGCACCGCACGCCCAGTCTGATGCGCTGCGCACTCTTGAAATGCTCCAACTTGCATGCAAATTCACAAACTCGCTTTGGAATGGTGCTCTTCACTCTTGCTATGTGGAATGGGTTGAAAATGATGTGAAATATCTTCATATAGACTCCCTTTTGATTTTTGCTTGGTCCATAACCCATTTTCTTATGTTTTGTCGTTGACACTTTTTTAAGATTAATAGCTTTCTGACCTTTTTGGTTTCCTCCTTTAATGTGGTTGAAATAATGATTTTCTATGACGATTTTTCACAGGGATAGCTATGATATGATCTAGCAAAGGAGACCAAGGCTGCGCTTGGACAATTCAAGAACTGAAATTTTTGAAAATTTTTACAAAAATGAGATGATGACTTATCTTCAAAACAGAGTTTTGAAGAGAAGTCCTAATTTATTTGATGAAAATTATTGAGGTCACCATCGATCGAGGACATCCCTCTAGCCTGCTGGTCTTCTTAGACTTTGCAAAAACAAAATTGAGTCAACCCTAGACCTAAGACATAAAAATTTGAAACATGACTGTAAATGACCTTTGAAGCTTTGATTGACCTGAACCAGTAGTGCCAAGCATCAGGGGAATGAGTAACACAAACCATTCCGTCAAAGTTATGGCATGCCTAATTGATCGAAACTGATGGGACACCTAAACATGAAATGAAAAAAGAGCTTTGATCTCTGACGGAGGGATAACTAGACCGACTCTAACATTGGCTCCAATGGGGATGGTAGCTCCTTGGAGATGCCAAGAACCGCAGATCTTTGTATGAGCTAGACAGTGGTTTCATCCATTGGGCGATGAAGTCATTATTCCAACACAAAATTTTGACAATTGGACTGAAAAACCAAAATCCATTTTGACCGAAATAGACTCGAAACTAAAAAGACCGATACAACTGACTTAACCAAATGAAACCAACTAACCTCCATTTTGAAAATTATAGCCTTCACCGCGGGCCCCAGACAGAAGATGATAAGTTAGTCTACATGTGCAATAAAACAAAAGTAAAATGATATGTACAATGATGATGAAATGAGCAGAAAATACTCAGAAGTAGTATCTATTTAACAGCTGACCATTAATCGGCCCTGCAGGACATTCATCTCCATTTATTTCTTTGAGAAGGAAAGCGTTTTGGCCACGATATGCTACAAGCTTGTAAGGACCCTTCCATAAATTTTCAAATTTGTCGTGCTTTCCTTTTTCTTCATGTCGAGCATCCCACCTCAAAACTACCTCATCTAGCTGAAATGTGTCTGCTTTTGCCTTCCAGTCATAAATCTTTTTGATGCGCTCCTGCAAATTGCAAGTGTTTTGAAATACCTCCTCTCGTGTCTGTTGTAAATGGATCATCTGATTAATCCTTCTCTGTATAGGATCTTCCTCACTACCGGCTTCCTACAACAATTTGACTACAGGGATAGCAAGCGAAGTAGGAAAAACCGTGTCTGTTCCGTACACCAGCTCGAAAGGAGACATGCCAATAGACTTTTTCTGACTCACCTTATCAGCCCATAGTGCATTTACTAACTTCTTGTGCCATCCCTTTTTATTGATTTCCAACAATTTCTTAATAATATTAACCAAAGATTTATTAGATGACTCCGCCAATCCATTTCCCTGAGGATGGTATGCGGTTGAATGTCCCAAGCTAATATTGTACTTATAGCAAAACTCAATCATCATTTTTGACTTAAATGTCGCTGCATTATCAGTGATTAACTTACTTGGACATCCAAAACGTGACAAAATATTGGTTTCAAGAAAAGAGATAATACCGCATCCGTAGCTTGTCGAGTAGGAATCGCTTCAATCCATTTTGTGAAGTAGTTTGTAGCTGTCAATATCCATCAATGTTGCCCTGATGATGCCGGATGAATTTCCCCAATGAAAGCCAATCCTCACTGCTGAAAAGGTGCACTAAATTCAATTGATTTGAGAGGCAAAGGCTGTAGTTTCTGCTTCCGTTCAAAAATTTGGCATTCGTGACAATTTTTAACAGCTTTATATACATCTGAAAATGATGAAGGCCAATAATAACCTTCCCTTAGAATCTTATTTGCTGTGGTTTTCCAAAACAGATGGCCTCCACAGTCCCCTCTATGAAAGTCTTCCACAACTCTTTTGGCTTCTTCCTCTACCAAACAATTCA
>APFE031740936.1:0-17341 GCA_000404065.3 Pinus taeda | reverse complement strand
AGGAAGAAGCCCTAGATATTGGAGGAAAGGAGGGAGGCTTCCCTAGCCGCAATCCTAAGGAAGCCCTAGCCGTAGTCCTAAGGATGCCCTAGCCATAGTCCTATGGATTCCCTAGACATAATCCAATCAAGTGCAACACATACCTTGGAGAGAATCTCGTTGGAAAGGAGAAGAATTTTGTTTTGGGCCACAATAAGGGAGGCAAGATCAATGAAGAATTCAAGGACTGTTTGGCCGCAGCAAAAGGAGGTAGGCCGAAGTTGTTGTTGACGGCTAGAATACCTAGAAATTGCAGTGTAGGGTCTCCTCCCCTCTTAGAAGGGAAGCCGCAGTAAAGGAGGGCACTTCTGGGCATATTAAAAGGTTGTTAGGGACTATGTTTGAGTACCCTAATCAGTCTTGAATTGTAGCATTCAAAGGACCCTAGAACAGTGAGTTGTAGCATGCATTTTAGGTGCCTGGTGTGTGTGCAACAAAGCTTTGTGATAGGCCACAGGCCTAGCCACTCCTAAATAGGTCAGCATGGAAGTGTTAGGGCTGTCATATGCCCAGAACAGCAGCACGGGGAGGCAACCATGTTCCAGGTATGTTTTGGGCATGATTGTTGGCTTGTTGTAGGTTAATGGGACATCAAGCAATCATAGGAGTAGCCATGACTAATAATGGGACAACAAGCAATCATAAGAGCAGCCACGGCTAACAATGGGACAACAAGAAATCATAGGTACAACAGTGCTAAACATTGGGATAACATGTGTGACAACAATGTACAGTAGTGCTAAACATTGGGACAGCATGTGGGACAACAACAAGGTACCGCATGCTAAATAGGACAGCCAAGCAATGGTGCTTGGTAATGGGACAACAAGGCTATGATGTTTGATGGAGCATAGCAAATGGGACAACAGTATGCCAAACATGGAATGGAAATGTCACTAACAGTGGGACAATAGTGGCTAGCATGGTGAAGCTATGGCACATGCGACAGTTGTGGCAGCATGGTGCAACAATCATGACACATGGGACAGCAGTGGCAGCATAAGGTGCAACAATGTGATGTGTGCAGCATGGTTATGAGGTCCTGCATAGTGATGATAGGTGCAGCATGGTGATGGAGTCACCTGGGAGAATTAGTTGAAGCAGCTTGTATTCAACTAAGTTCAGCTACCTCATGTATCATCTACTTAGAGATGATCTATGCTCTTATTTAGATAAGTCAACGTGTTGACTTATGTTGTAAATGTACTATCTCTCTCTCCCTCTCTCTGTTGAACTATTTAAGAACATATAAGAAGAATTGATCAAGGGTTTCCCCACATTGGGGTTTGTCCCTGGCTAGCGCCACATCCTGTGTCCTCTTATGTTGGCTTGTCTTCTACGATCTATGTTTATGTTCTATCTGCAATTTACTTTAATGGTGATGTGATTGCTAATATGGAAAAGATATTGAGCTCACTGTAAAATTGAAATAAATTGTTCTATGCATAGAACATACCTAAAATTAACAAATACCTTTCTCTGCAATTATTGTTGCCCCAAAAAAAATCTTGAACTACTTTGTAAATATTGTACAACGTGCAATGAAAACCAACAACCACACCACAAGTTTCAAAACCACTTTTGCAGGTCTATGCAAACTCCTATAGGCCGACAACAGGTTCCTTACTGCCCGAATGGTCAATTAAACAGTGATCTTTTTTCAAAGCTCCTAGAGAATGTCATCGTCCTCGGAAATCAAGGCATCAGAATATAGCTTCATTCATCAAAACCAAGCGCTCAAGTTTGTCCAAGACTTGTTACAAATTGTCATGGCATATCTCTCAATGTGGTTCTCAAAGGCAAAGAGTACAACATTAATCCAGACATGTACACAGGAAATGAAAATTCTTAAAATAAAAATACACAGTCAAACGCTGAGATCGCCTAATTTTCCAACACTCTTTGACTCATAGGAACAGTCGATCTAGTTGGCTCTTAACTCGTGCAACTCCAGTGTCACGGTCATGAGACATAGCATTGATCAGATTCAACGTGGAGAGAACGTGGTTGTGACTACATTCAACGCAGGCTCCTCCGCCAGCAGTTTGCATTCCACCCTCAGAACTCAGTTCCTTGTGCTTTTTCAGACCCGCACAATCTGCAATGCAAGCAATGGCGTAACACAGACATATTGAACTCTTCAACTCTGAAAAAACAACACTTCTAATTGACAAATAGCCACACAAATTTATAACTTCAAATATTTATCAAAACCAGCATCGCACATCACACCAAAATACAATACACGTGCCTCACTTGTCTCTTCAAGTTGTTATAATGTTGATACCATGAAATAATGATTAAAATCACACATTACATTTCACACAATGGTATGTATGCATGCACACACACCAGTGCAAAGATCCTCGCAACCACTGCAACACTGATGACCATATAGAGGAGAAGCATTGGAAGTTGCATCCAAAGCTAAACTCGAAGTACGAGAAGAAATATAATAAGAAAAATAATATCATGGCCACTGATTCAAGCAACCAAGTTGAAAGAAGCTCAAACATGGATGAGAAGATCATTTGTACATCAATGTAGGAGGATGTGAATCTAAGTAGCCTTCAACAACATGAATAGAAAGAAATGATCAAACTCTCGCATATAAAGATACAGGTCAAGAAGACAAAGATTGATGCTCTGTTTGATTCAGGATCGCAAGAGAACCATTGCAGTAGAGTTGGTCAAGAAGTTGGGGCTGGAAGTTCGTGACCATCCAAACACGTATCCATTGGGATGGGTAAATAAGGATGTAGAGATGAAGGTAACAAAACAATGCAAAATTAGATTTTCTATTAGTTTTATTTTTATTGGTGAAGTAGATCTGGATGTGGTTCCCTTGATGTATGTGGAGTCGTGTTTGGGTGTTCATACGTGTACATGCGTGATGCAATATTCATGAGGAGAGATAAATAGTACTAGCTCATCAAGGATGGAAAATCGTTCATCATCAACATGCACAAAGGCAAGTAAAAATTTCACTGGTAAGTGCCAACCAAGGCAATAAATTGATCAATTCAAACAAAAAGTATGTTTTATTGTTTTTACGAGAAAGTCAGTCTGAAGAGGAGTCAATAAGAGGCAAGGCATCCCTAGAGGGATGTACTAAGAAACAAAAGAAAAAATTAGAGGAGTTGTTACAGGCATACAAGGATGTGTTTAGAGAGCCTAAAGGGTTACCACCTAAGAGAGAAGTGGAGCATGAGATCCAACTATTTCTAGACTCCCCATTGCCAAATATTGGGCTGTAATGGCAGTTTGTTATAGAAGAAAGTGAGGTGAAGAAACAATTGCAATAACTTCTAGAACATGGTGTCATTCGACCGAGTACGTCACCATGTGGGTCACCCATCATCATTGTGCCAAAGAAGGATGAGACTTGGCAGATGTTTATAAATTACAGGGCGTTGATTGAAATCACGCTCAAGAATAGATACCCCCTGCCCAGGATAGATGATCTGCTAGATTAGTTGCAACAAGCAAAGTATTTCACCAATCCGGACTTGATGTCTGGATATCATCAGGTTCAAGTCAAAGAAGAAGATACATGGAAGATCACCTTCAAAACCAAACAATGTTTATATGAGCGATTAGTTATGCCATTTGGCCTATGTAATGCACCAAATACATTTATGAGATTACTGAATGATATAATGCGCCCCCTTTTTAGATTCATTTTTTATTGTCTATCTAGTAGATATACTAGTATATGGTACTACATAGGAGGAGCATATTTCACATTTGACTCAGGTGCTGGAAACATTGAAGAAGCACTAGCTGCTAGCAAATCTCAAGAAGTGTGATTTTGTGCGGCAGTCCTTGGTGTATTTGGGGTATGTGATCGATGAAGGAGAGCTGAAGATACATCCTTTCAAGATGGAGTTCATCATGAAATGGTTGGTCCCTACTATTTTTTTCTGAGGTAAGGGGTTCCATTGGGGCAACATAGTACCTGAGAAAATTCATAGCCTCATTTTTAGTGGTAGCAACACCACTCCATGCCATAATAGCAAGTGGCAAGAGTTTCCAGTGGGGAAAAGGTCAGCAAATGGATTTCGAGGAGTTAAAGAAGAAGATCAGTCAAGCACCAATTTTGGCATTACCAAAATTGCAATGACCTTTCAAAGCGGAGACAAATGTGAGTGGATATGCTATGGGAGCTATCTTGATGCAAGGAGGAAGGCCCATTTTCTACCATTATGAAGTATTTCATGGGGCAATACTTAACTACCCTACCTATGATAATGAGCTCTATTCCATGGTGAAAGTTGTGAAGAAGTGGAAGCACTATCTGATGGGAAAGGAGACAGTAATCCACACATATCACCGGCCACTACAGTACTTGCAGGCCCAGAGTAAGATACAATAGACTAGGCATTACAAGTGGATGGGGTTTTTACAACAGTTTCATTTGGTGATCAAGTATAAGAAGGGTAGCACAAACAATTTGGATGATGTGCTTTCAAGGCCACCCACATCAAAGATTACGACTTTGGGGACTCTTATGCTCATGGATCCATTCACCCATGATGAAAACAGAGAGGCATGTTCAAAAGATGAGGACTTCAAGGAAGTGTATCAACAGCTGCTGAGTCAAAGTCATGTGTACCAAGGCGACAACACCGTTGACTACCATCTCCAATATGGGTTACTCTACAAGTTGGATACGCTATGTGTTCCTAAAGGTGAGAATTTGCAGCTAATTAGAGAGGCTCACATCTCTAAGGTTGCAGGGAACTTTGGTGTAGGGAAGACCATGACTAGCTTGTAGAGGTATGTATATTGGACCAAGATGCAAGAGTAGGTAGCTAGGTTCATAAGAGGATCCATGCTTTGTTATACCATCAATCCTAGTAACAGGAAACAAGGTCTGTATCATCCCTTACCTATAACTACTCATCCTTGGGAAAGCATTTCCATGGAATTTGTGGGAGGTTTGACGACAACTAGGAAGGGACATGACTACTTGTTCATGGTCGTTGACAAATTCGGCAAGATGTGTGTTGATGCCCTGTAAAAAGACCATCAACGGACAAGAAGCAACAAACTTGTTCTTTGGACGGGTCTGGGTGCACTTTGGTATACCAAGGAGCATCATCTCAGACAGGAACACAATATTTCTCAGTGCATTCTAGACTACATTGTGGGAGAAGATGGATACAAAGTTGAAGAGATCTACAACATCCCATCCACAGATAGATGGGCAGACAAAAGTAGTCAACATGACTTTGGTGCAACTTTAGAGAGGATACAACCATAAGCATTCGAAGACCTGGGATGAAAATCTGGTATATATAAAACATTCTTATAGCATAGCAGTCCACGCTTCTAGAGGAAAGTCCCCATTTGGGACTTGTTTTGGATATTTTCCACCTTCACATTTGGATATTGCATATGGGCAGCAAGGAGGAGTGAGGGAATATCTTACGGGAGATTCTTTGAGGGCTAAATTTTTTATAGAGAAGATCAAGCAGATCCATCTACAGGTACATGAAACACTGCAGAAATCACAGGAGAAGTATAAGGCCATGCATGATCAACACAAAACAAAGAAATCATTCAAGGTGGGAGACAAAGTATGGATGTAGTTGAACAAGGAGAGGTTGCAGGGGCTTGGTAATAAAATCAATGCTATAAGGTATGGTCCCTTTGAGATACTAGAAAAATTGGGTGATAATTCCTATCGACTTAGTTTACCACCATATATGTGCATTTACTCAATTGTGAATGTAGAGAATTTGAAACTTCATGAACCTTCCATGCTAGATCAGGAAGAGGAATCGGTCCTACCTTCTGTGGAGGATTTGGCACCAGATGCTCAGGAAGAGTTCGCAGAAGATACAATTTTTCATAAGAGGTCCAAAACTACAAGACAAGGACATCATGGCCTTTGGAAGATTGGGTTGAAGGGTAATCTTCAAGGCAATGCTAAATAATATACCAAATAGAAGGTGGAGGAAAAATTTCCTCACCTCATTCAGTAAAAGATTTTTGGGACCAAAAGCTTCCCAAAATTGGGAGGTGTGATCCGAATTGGATCATTATATTATTTTTCATCCATATCGATGCATTTGGAGTGGAAAAAGTGGAGGAATATGCTCACGGGACCATTTTTACCAATGAGACCCAGTTTGGCAAAATGAGGTCTAAAACTTTTAGGGAGCATTTTGAGGCATAAAATGACATTTTTTGGGGGTAAAACTTTTTTGCTTTAGCACACCACCATTTCATGTTATTCTTCACACAGAGAGCTTTCCAATGGTGCAAGAATCACGTCAATCAATGTCCATACGCAAAAGTTATGCCCCCTAGAAGTTGGACTTCCTGTTTTCACACCTATAGTTCCGGAGGATGGTGCGTCAGCCCCCATTATTCATGGAAAAGGTGCTAGCCATGTGTTTGTGATGTAAAAGACTCTAGAGGAGTCTACTTTTTTCTCTCTAGTTAAGAGTTGATGTAGTCAAACTTAACCACTAGTAGGTTATCGGGTTGTGTTATAACTAGGCCACTAGGAGGAATAGGCATTCCATTCTTTTGAGAGAATTTTGTTCCATAGCTGAGAAAATCTAGTTAGGAGAGATAGGAGGTAGAGCACACAGAGAGGATCTGTGCATTGTAGCGACCCGCGAGCCACAAACATTACTTCTTTGTACCTGTAGTCATATTTGTTGTGACGAACTGTCTAGTGGAATATCCATGATAATTTATGGATCATCCCCTGTAGAATATCCCTCTTTCTATTCATGTTATCACTGGAAAGGAATCAACTTATATGACTGTATTGCCCAATGGATCTATCTTCTCCCCTGCCAGCAAACCTTTAAAATCTATATCCCTTTGAGCACCATACCTAGCCTAAAATCTAAGTGATTGAAGTTTTAGATAGAGAGAGCTCTCTCTGAATCTGGAAGGGATAGATTCCAAGTTTCCAAGTGGTTTTTGGTTACCTTTTGGATTCCTCTCCTCATCTTGGAGGAACTACAAAGAGCTAACATATCCCTAAATGCAAGTGAATAAACTGGGCAAAAATGAGGAATCCATGAAGCAACTAATTTATCATTAATTATAATAATATTCACTATAATGAATAATGCGATTATGAAGAGATTGATCCTTAAACATATGAATAGCTCCATCATCGCTATAGTAAACAAAAAATGTCCAAGTCAACCACATTTAAAAGCATTTTGTAGACTGAAGTTGTAACCACACCCTTGTATCCACCATACCTGGTGTGAAACGCTAAGGGAGAGTTGAAATTCACCTGCAATTACAAAAATGAGGGCAGAGAAGGAATCGAAAAATAAATCTCTGAATAATATCGTGTTATGTACTATTTGAATCCCAACTTCAATTTTGCACTAGCCACATATAAAACCAGATGCAAAAAATCAAAACCATAGGTGAAAGGAGAAACACGAGTTGAAACATAAACCATCTAATTTTCTCCAGTCATATGCCTGTATTTTTTATCCTCTTCCGTGTGAGCATTTGGATTAAATTTTTTATTAGGGTGTGAACCATAAGAACCTGTCATGATGAATTCCCATTTCATATTTACTCTAGTCATTCCATTGACAAATATATGTCTCACAAACCCACCTCTTCTCGGGGATGTCTTTATTCTTATTCTTGTTTCTAAATTGATGGTATGAATATTTTCTATATTGTCAAGGATTGTAGCGATGCAATGGCCACTTAGCAACCTAGTTTCCATCTTTATAATCTACATTGTTACTATATTGTGGTTTTTCAAAAGCAGAATGCGGAGGGGGTCACTGCTAGTAAGCAATTTCTTGATTGTGGGGCCCACAATTCCCACAGAGTTGCCATATGCCCAAAGTGGTTTCACAAAACCACAAACTGTGGAGGCCTCCTCTCTATTAAATACCAAATAGTCTAGGATTTTCACAATTGAACTATGGCTTTCGATCTCGAAGCATTACCTCCACTAATGAAAAATGAGAGGAGTTTAAGGTTGTTGTATTAATCCTCTTCTTGTAGAATTGAATGGCGAATTGTTAAACATCCTCACAGAAATTTTCTTTAAATTTCTTCTCCAATCCATAGTTGTAGAACCTAAAAAGGCACTCCATGTTGTAATTATACTTTGTTGTTGCATCTTCTAGTGCTAATCTTTAAAGCTCATTATACATGGAGCAGTTGAAATTACTTCTAAGTAAATATGACCAAAATATGTAGAGTATTTATTTTCACACTACTACCAATACCAACTCTCTTGTGCTCTGTTAGGTAATGCTTGTAGAATTTCAAATATTTTTGTTTTTTAAAATCATGATCTTCCAAAAGTTTAATGCTTGGATGTTTAAAATGAGGAAAAGACTTTTTCATGGAACCAACTGGCATGACAACGCACTCGTGGTATTACCTAAGCATTTAGTGCTTCTCTTCAACAAATGGCATTTCTCCTTTACACATGGCATCAAAGCTTTTATTTCATAGAAACTTGGATGCATGGATGTTTTTCCCATGGATGTTGTGTCGACTTGAATTTAAACACTTAGAATTACATAATGCAAAGAGAGGCTCCCATGGCGCCTTGACTATTATTGCTATATTTTTGGTGTATATCCCATATTAATTTGGCAAGTGCATATAGTTTTGTTTATAGACATAAACACTTGCAATTAGTATAGACACATAGTGCATATAATACCCCTGGTGGAGTCCTCCCTTGGGCTTGGCGCTTAATATATCGAGCTTGTGACTTAGTTGACTACTTGATGCATTGGGTTGATTAGTTGACTTCGGTGAGGAGCTCTGTTCCTGTGTTGATTGATGACTTGGAAATCGGGTAACATGCCCGACAATTTTAATGCATAAAATTTAAGGTTTAGTAAAAATATATAAAATTATATTTTATAATATTAAATTTATTTAAAAATTAAAACTATTGTTAAAAATAACACAATAACTCATATTAAAACCATTTTCCCCAGAAAATGTGCATATGCTTTAAATTTTAGCCAGGAGATCAATTAAAAAATTATAATTTTTTTTTTTTGTAGCTTTTGTGTGGTCAAGAAAATGCTACAATAGGTGGTGGCCTTAGAATATCATCTAGAAACATGTCTGGCTATTCTCGGATGAATTCTAGTTCATCCATAAATTTACCTGCTTTACTTATTGTTTGATCCTCTACTTGAACAAAAAAGAGTTGGCATTCCTTCCTCGTAGCTTGTTTTAACTACAAAGTTGTTACCTGTTGCACAGAAACAGGTTTGGGTATTCCCTTAATAATCTGCAATTCTCCACTTTCTATCATGCATGTAACAATTTCATTTAAGCAGTCAACAAATTTATTGGTTTTCCTCCAACCAATCCATTCCCATTAGTATATCATAGGAGCCAAAGGGTAATATATTAAAATTTACAGTGGTTGAAACTCCATTTAAATTTAGTAGATGTGTTTTCAACCAATGGGCGAATTTCCTTGTTGTTCATGTGGCTAACTGTACTAACCACGAGTTTCTGTATTTTTCAGTCTCAAACTTGCATTTCTCTACTACCTCAGGGCTAATATATCTTAAACTAGCACTAGGATCTATTAATACATAAATTGTTTGGTTAGAGATAATACCTTCAAGTTGCACCATTGTGGATAGATGTTCTACATGTCATCCTTCCAATGTTGCGATAATGTGAGGTATTCTTCTGGTCACGTATTTAACTGTAGAAGTTTCATTTAAGTGTTGCCCATTTTGTGCTATTTTGTTAACATATGGGAAATTTCTTAGTAAATGGGGTTCTCCACAACCCCAACACCTCAATGGTTCTCTATCTTTGTCATTTACTCCTTTAATATTTTATGTTTGCTTGTTTATTGTTTGAGACGAATTTGGTATCCTCGTTGACTGATTACCATTTCAGTTCTAGCTTCCTTTCTAGTTACTTCTACTAGACTGTTTAGAGAGTCCAAATTTTCCACTTCTCACACCCTGGTGCATTCTATCCGTCTTCTTACTCGTCCAAGACTTTTTACTTTCACTCCTCTATTGGATTGTTGATATCAAATCTGGGCCTTCCTAATCACTTCATCCATAGCCTTCAAACTGTCGTATTCAATCCTTTCCTTGAAGGAAAGTGGAAGGCAATTTATAACTTGTTGCACCTTTGCTTTTTCCTCCTTGATATATGGTACATATAGTTGCAAATGGGTAAACTTAACCCCTTAATAATCACATTTCTTGGTAGTGTGAACCCTTCCTTCAAATGAGTTGCATTATGTGTTAGTATAAGATGCCACTATGTTCACTTTAACTCTTTATAAGGAATTAGATGTTATATTTTTGTTTCATTGAAAACAAAATAACTTATTGTTGAAGCTCATTATAGCCACTAAAATCTTTGGTTTACATGTATATATATTCTTACTTATACACATTATATTTCACCACTTCCTCACAATGATGGAAAATGTTTATCCATGCATATATTGTTCCATAGACTATCATTGTGTATTTCAGTTAATGTTAGGCTTATAACGTCCCTAGCCTACTTGGAAATTATATATGTATGATCTATCCTTCTTCACATTAATGTACACATTGCTTATTAAAATTTATATTCATTCAAACTTAACTCACACCTTACACAAATATTGTGATTACTTTGATACATTGTGTTCTAGTTCTAACCTACAAGTATTCTCACCGCATCTACATTGTTTTGTGTTGCAATTACACACAATTTATATATGTGGCACCAGATGGATTCCACTAGTGGTCTTTGAGGTCTGTTTTCATATTGAATGGTTGTGATCAGTATTGGGGATCAAATGACAAAGATTAGATTAAAGGTGGTTAGGGTAAACACCATATCCCTAACCCATCCTCAGGTCTCATTGCCTCGGTACCTTCTCGAAGAACCTACTTTGTGAGGGTTTTTACTTTAGAATTTTCCTCATGGATTTTCTTTGGCAATGCCATTGATTTTCCCGTAATTCACCAGTGCTTGGATTCAAAGCTATGCCAGGATTCCCCTTGGTAGCCTCTATCCGCGGTAACCTCTGTTACTTATTGTTCACAAGTCTAAATGCTTCTTTTTTAATACATGTTGTGCCTTTTATTTTTTATTTTTGAGGGAATTTCATCTAACTTTCTTTTTACCATTCATGTAATGGTAGTGGCAGTTTTCCTTCCATGCGAGGGTTTAATGGATAACATTATTCTTTGCTCTCTAAGACTATGGCTATGTGGTACTTTTCCACCAAATTCACAGGCTAGAAAGCTAAGGTAAAAGGGTACAACTTGTTCATTTGTATTTGAGGAAACTGGTTTTTTTATTACTTAAATTCTAGAGAGGAACACCTTTAATTACTCTCAACTCTTAGTTGAATTGTTTCTCAAGTTGTTCAATGACCCACGACCTTACTTTCTTTTGGGTTGATCTTTTCCAAGTGTGGAATAAAGTCTTACCCTACCTGGTTTCTTCTACAAGTATAAATGATCGACCTTGAAAAATATTGTTGTTGTTGTTGTTATTGTTTTTTTTTTTCACTTGGTTTCTTAGCAAGAAAAAGTTTCCATTGTTCTAACTTCTTTTCTTTTGGTTGCATGTTGGTTCTATGGTAACTATGGATTCCTTTGAGTGGTCACACCAGGGTGGTGATGGTTTTCCACTTCATCTCAACATGGAATAGGTTCTTTATGCACTTATAAATTTGTATAGAGTTCCAGTTCGGGGTTAATATGCCGATTTGTAAAGTTGTTTCGTGTAGTTAAAAATGAAAACCTAAGTCCGTCCACGAGCGGGTTTATCTAGCATGGAATTTCTACAAAATTTTACAATTATATATATGTATATACTTTATCTCAGAAGGAATTGTTTAGATAGACTCGGTCGTAGTCATATTGTTTCACAATCTGAAGCAATTTCTTTTTAAGATGGAACTTCCACGTTGAATAGTTTTCCAGTTGATTTTCCTATTGTTGGAACTTGTTTGTTTTTATAGAATAGTCTTTTGATGAGTACTATAATGTTTTACTTTTTTAAATGAAGTGACAATTACCTTACTTTTTGTAGTCAATAATTTTCATTATCTATCCACATTTATTATAGGGTTAGTCTTTCATTAGTAACATGATAGTAATTTAATTTAAATCTTTCTCCTATTTTATTGACAAACCCTTGCTTATATGAATGCATTTCAATTACTGCTCATAAAGAGAGGTTCTAAAAATACTATTGTAATTATGACATTGTTTTCTCTTACAACAATAATTACCTATAACATACAGGTTCTAAACCGTACATACAATCAAGGGTTTTGTTCTTTTACTATGATGTAACTATGCAAAAGGTTTGCAATATCTTGTCTGTTAATTTTTATTTATATATCTATATAAATGTAGAGGTATTTCTCAAACTTATAAATAGTCCAGAGATAACCCAGAGGTCTCTATTATGGAGACCCTTGCCTCTTCTATGAGACCTATTATTATTTACGTAGGATTGAAGGAGTGTTGTAGGTTAGATATTTTCCACAACGTTTCTTCTATCTTGAGTAACTTTACTTAATCATCTGTTACAATACAACCAATGTGTATATTTAATCTTTCTGCAAAACCATAAACTTATTTTCAAATTGGTGCTAGAATAATGATAATAAATGGGGTACTGAGCATTGCCTGTATTTCAACCCGACTATTAGTCTACAAACCGTCAGTCTTAAGTAAAATATTTATCCTTCTTTGCTCAACTTTACCTTTGTTGTGACATGCCAAGGTTAGTTAACAAGTTCTTTCTCAAAAGAAATCATTCTATGCAACCTTGCATTCCTGTAACATTTCACATATTTACGCAACTCTTCTTGTAAGTACACATTCAATATATAGTAAACATTTCCTTTATTATTATTATTATCATTATTATTTAGTTACCATGACTCTTAAATTATTAATATGTTCAGGTCAAAATCCTTTTTGAGAGAAAATTTAAGAGGCTACCACAACCCACCCAACTTTGAACCAATTCTTCATTGGTTCCCTCTGAGCAAATCCCCAACTATAAGGAAAAACAAAATCATAGTAGGAGTAAAAATTTGTTGTTTATCACCTCTTGAACCCCTGGTAGTGTCCTTCCAGATTCACCAGGTTCTACTAATATTTCTCTCTCACTAGTTTTCTTGGTCCATATCCGTGTTTATGTCCCACAGATCATGAATTTCTTACAAGTTCCATAATATGGCATTTATCTCCATTCATACATACACTTTGGTCTGTCAATTGTCTTGTCTTCTCGTCCTCTCCCATAAGCACTTTGACAAAAGGATTTTTTTTTTTTTTCATTTGTGCCTCACAAGGCACAACCAACTCCAACTGTTTTCCCTGACAGTTAGGCTAACCTCTCGTGTTAACCTTTTACTTTTTTTTTTTCAAAGAGGATCAATAGCTTAATTTAATTTCCATAATTCATTTTTACTGAAACAAAATATTTCTATTAGAGTTATCATCACATATCATTGATTTTTTCCTTAATCAAAATTTAAAATAAACAAGTCATATAATAGTTCCTTCGAGGGTATTGCAGTTATAATAGGTTTTCCCTATGAAACTCAATGGGAGCAATTTGCCTTCTTCTACACATAAGTTGCAATTTCTTCCTTCAATATTAGCAAACTCTTTGTCTCTCCTTTCACTTCTTAAGGCCACACACCATCTACTTTCATTGTTTTACCTGTCAAACATATTAGAGCTTCCTTTCTTCCTTCTCTTTTGACAAAAAAATTCTACCTAATGTGCTACAAGAACCAATTTATCCTTGAGAATTTGTTATTTTTCTCTCTTAGTTGTAGTTCCCCTTCTTATTCTTCCTCAAGGATTCTACCCAAATTCTACCACTATAACCCTTCATTTTCTCCTCCTTTGCTTCGTCACCTTCACCATGTTTGTACCCAGCCTGTTTGAGCTGGAATCATCTCCTTCTCTTCTCTAGAGATTTAGACTCTTTCTTCTAGGTTTTGTCCTTTTTCTATGATCTCTTCTTTTCTCCCTCTTCCCTTCTCCACTTCTTATATGTCCTTATATTGTTATGACATGCATCATGAATGAGAGGATTATCACCTCTCTTGTTCTTTATTTCTTTTTCTCCCCTCTCCCCCAAATTTCCACACTTGTAAACCCCAACAACCCCTAGTCATGTCACATTAATATCTCATTTACAAATTGTGGGATTAGTTGTTGGGTGCTTTGTTAAAAGGGATCACTTAATGTTACATATCCAAATACCAACCAAATTTATTTTTTCATGGCAATTATTTATTATCGACAATTTATTTATTTAGCAAAATAAATTTTGAATTACTCAAAATAAAATCACTAGTATTTTTAACCTCTAGAAATATATTTATGCAACATATTTCAAATAAGAGAGATCAATGACACATTGTAAAAATAATTCACCTACAACAATTCTCCATAATATATTAATTTGGAAAATCTGGGTTTTCGACTCATAGAGATACAAGGAAAAATAAAATAATTGGAGACTATAACTTGGCCCCCCATAGGATGAATTTGGCCCAAGGGATTAAGCCACCTGGAAATTGACCTCTGAAGGAAATCAATCTAGAGAAATTCGGCCCAATCAATACATTGGAAAATCAACCCTGTGCCCTCCAAACAACTGTTATTGTGCCTTAATAAACTGAACCTATAGCAAATTGGCTACTCTAATAAAATTGATCTCTCTCCAACAACTTGGCCTCCTAGATTCACCCTCAATTCTTCCATACTTCTCCTCCTCTTTGCTCCAATCTATTGAGCCACTCGCACTAGAGAAAATCACTCTCTCCTGTTGTGACTGACTCTCTTGAGCTCTTGTGTATATTCACCTCTTCATTGCGCTTCCTTTATCATCTTCATTAAGTCCAATTACCTAACCCTAATATACCTTCTAGAATATATTAGAGATAAATTGTTGAGAATATTTCTAAGTCACTTAAATAATTAAACTATTTATCCTTAGAAAATGTCTTAATAGTCCACAAGAATTAATTGAATTTAATTACTGTACTTTTCCTAAGTTAGACTTAAGAAACAAGACAAATCACTTAATCCACCATGCAAGCACCTAGAGAGGTAATAAATCATCTTCCACATGATAATACACCAAGTCTATGTAGAATACCTTCCGAAGCTACCACAAGCTTCAACACTTAACCCATCCTAAATTGTTAATGAGCTTACTTTCCAACCTTTGTGAGTCTCCCATAACAAACCACAAAGAAACTTGGATGATATGAGCCACTGGATGGTGTAGGTAGATCAAATGGATAGAGAGGAACATAAATCCAACGCCCTATTGTTACATCAAACAATTACATCGTGTAGAAGAGGATGGGAATTGAATGAGCCCAACAAATCAATATAGGGAGATCCTATGGAAGAATAAATCTCACATGTCACATCAACACTCAAACTAACATGGAGAAGAAGGTTCATCAAATGGAGGGGATGAATCTCAATGGTGGGTGATTCCAAAGAGCATGAAGCCTAGGCACCATGTCAAACTCCTAAGCAATATGGTTAGCGAAAGACATGTTTACATCATGTTATCGAGGTAGTTGAAAAGTGTAACCTTGTGATGAGGTGATCCAGGTGGCTCCAGAGACACACATAGGACAACGAGGGCTTATGGAAGCTCGAACATCAAAGTGATCATAATTCTTTGGAACTAGGACCAGAGCATATATCTTGTTGTCTTGATTGCAGCGGTGCAAACGGTTCGTCAATCCAAGCTCATATGAGGTAGAACGAGCCAATCAAAGTTTTGGTCAAAGTTGGACTGTGGGCCCAGTTTTAGTGCCCTACAATTTGACCAACCCCAGGGCATGAAATCTAGCTCCTGAAAGCAAGAGAATTTGTTGGATCGTTAATTTGTCTAATATCCTCTATATTGGACAAATTCGAAAAATGTGTTTATTGTAATAAAAAAATATATCTATATATATATAAATAAGGTTGCGGGCCACCACCCCTGCCACCCCGGGCCACCACCCCTACCACCCCAAACTATAATGCATTAAAATTAAAATTTTAATGGGCCAACGGGCCATGACTCCCGTCGGCCCTCCCTCAACCACCGCACACTTTAAACAATGTTACAAAGGGGTGGGCAGGCCACCTTTGGTGGACCCGGCCCACACCTCAACCCACTTAACAAACATATGTCGTATTAAAAGAGAGGCCAGTGGGAGTTGAACCCACAGCCGGCTGGAGGGTCGACCCCACCCACGCGGTGGCCCCATATGGCGGCATATACCAACCAACACTCCGCCACCATGTGTCACTCAAAACAATGCCCCTCGTACCATATATGATGGCTCCCACACAATCGATTGATAGAGGTTAAGGGGCGGGCCACCCAAGGCAGACCCGACCCCATCAACAATTAAATGCGGGTTAACTAATTGTTAAATGTAAATTTTTAAAAACAGTTCGTGTTAAAAAAGGGAGGAGTTGTGGTTTGACCACCGGACCTCCTCCACCAAATTTGGAATTTCAAAACAATCCACCTACAACAATTTTGTTGAACAATCCGCCCAACACATTTTATATAAACCCATTTGTCAGTGCGCCCAAGAGTATGGAGGAGCCAAGAGCGTGCACAAAAATTGAGGTGCTAATTTTTTAAATTAATTTTCATTGCAGGTTGGAACCATGAACCTGGGAATAACACAGACGGAACCATGATTGGGCGAAATTCTCAAGAGGGCGAGATTTTCCCATTGTCCGAATTGGACACACTTTATGTTGATCCTAAACCTTTTAGTGACACGAACCTGATGACACAGTCAGAATTTTGATCTAAGCAACAGATCTTCAGATGATCGGAGGAGGGAATCTTTGAGGAATCTAGGGGGAATCTAAAAGATTCCTTAAGCCCCAGATTTCCATTTCCTCAGTATTTAGAAATTTGACAGTCGATTTTACCCTATTCGACGCCACAAATCTGATGGTGCATTCATATTTTCCATTTGATCATTTCATTTTTCGTCCACTTTTCAAAGTGGAGTGCGGGTGTCAGCATTCATGTGTGAACAACCATTTCCATGCGATTCGATGTTGAAAGATTGATGGTACGACCAACTTCAGCAGTTTGACATCCTTTTCTTCAGATGGCCCCAGGATGTGAGGTATATGCAGTTTGTTCATGTACTTCTTTTTTCTATGAGATGCATTGTGCTACATAGATCCCTGTTTGATGTTTGATGCATGATCTTGTTTTCTTACTTGATTCATGATTCCTGCTTGATGTGACTCAGAATTAGCTG
>APFE031740935.1:0-32559 GCA_000404065.3 Pinus taeda | reverse complement strand
TTAGAAAATAACACCGCATTTTTCTGAAATTTAAATAGTGTTGCTCCTTCTAGTAATGCACTAGGGCATTTTACTACAAGAAGGGCATCAGTGCTGCAAGTGTATCGAGCACCCACAATTTTTAAAAGTTAACCTTTTGCTAGTGCTATCAAATTTTATTTTTATTTATTTATTTATTTTTATTTTTTTTTAATAAATCTTCCATGGTGCACCATGTTCTATTCAAAACCAGTGCTTGTATGGATAATAAAGCACTGGTGCGTTTGTATATTGTAGACACACCGTAAAAAAACATCGCTAAAACTTCACTCGCCCACCTCCTTTAAAAACAGATTTTTGGGCTATTTTATAGGGGCTTCCGTAAAAACTTCCGCTAGAAGGTATTTTCCTTGTAGTGCATCTAGGGTAATTGTAAATGAAAGTTACAACACATTTTGTTTAATTTAACTTACCATACAAAAGGTCATTTGTAGCAAGAGAGAAGATAATTTGGATATGGGATTTCATCTATACATAAACAAAATCAAGAAATCCCACATCTCTAGCCATGTAGCTCTGGATAACATAGACTCGTAATATGAAGAGGAGAATACACGTGTTTTGATTAAAAGGATTTGGAAAATCAAACTATTTTGGATGCTTTTCATTTGAATCTTTATCTTTGGAACATAAGAAAGTAATCCAAGTAAATAATTGCTTTGAAGTGGTGTTGTTTGAAAACATAATTGTATCCTTAAAGATGTAGTGGACTTCTTTGTTTAGTAGAGGAGGATGTCTAGATTTTAAAATGGATACTTGGATTTATGAATGAACTCTATTATGCTATCATTTAAGTGATATTATGCTCCACCCTCTAATGTATTGGGCCTTAACCCTACCAGTCTCCACTTTCATTGAGTGATAATAGTGTGTCCTATAGAAACTGTTATGAGCAGAAAGTCTATATAATGGATATTGTTCACTACTAAAGAGACTTGTTTGTTATTTTCCTATGTTGTATGGGTACATTCGGTGTGGTACGGGAACATGTATGATGAGACAATCATTTTTTAAACAAGGTGCCCAAAATTGGTGGAACTGTGAAATGGTTTATATGGACTGCCTGGACTCGTGATGGGTAAGCATTCTTAACAGTTCTTGGCAGGATTGAAATTATCTGGATTTCAACTCAACAAGATTTCTTTCATGATTGTAAACATCGAGACAAATAACAGTGTAGCACATCTCTAGTAAATCAAATCAAACATTAGGAGAAAAATTGTGCATCATTTAAGTATTATAAAACACCTTTAAAACAAAATTGGGCATATTATCTTGTTGAATGATTTTATTCAATACCAGTAAATCTTTTTCTTGAAAATAAAGAGTCTTCATCTAGGCAACTCCTTCATCTCCCATAGAAGGATTTGTAGTTGTCTATCAATTTTATATTTAGTCTTAGCGAAAAATAAGTTTTTTGCAATGATCCCCATGAATTAATTAGAAAATAAATCTCAATCATTCATGAATTCATTACCATAGCATATTCAAGTATGTATGCAAGAGTGAAACATTGCCATTAGATATCTATAGTAGCTATAAAAACAATATTAGGACATAACAAACCCATTTGATTTTGATTTTGAACTACTGAAGCTCATATCTCTAACATAAATATAACAAAATGACCCATCCTATTTTCCAGAGAAAAATTTCTTTGGAGATCCATGATATCTTTGTGGATTAGATACTTGAAACAGAGTATTGATAGATCTATTTTTTAGCATTGATGTCCGACTGTGTTTCTTCTTCCTTTGTAACTTTGCCCTAAAATTCAATATAGAAAGAAAGATCAATATCTCAATTTCTTCCGATACTAGGATGTTGTGCACACAATTATTGAGTTGTTCCATCTTGCCTCATATGTTGTAACCTACCTTTGTATTTTACGTACTCAATGCATAATGACATTCTTCCTAATAAAGACAACATATGCGTCGTCACCGAACATAGAACCAACACTACTCTATTTTTTATTGCCTTTGAAAAAAATGAAAATGAGATGCCTAAGGATAGGGTAAGAACATATAAGAGTGGATTTAATGCTTCTAAAGGTAGAGCATTGCCCAATGAGGTCCAAATCGAAGATATTTAGTCTTGTCCTCGTTTTCCATGGTTCTTGCCTTGTAATTCAATATAAAAGCAAAGATCAACCGTCGAATTCCCTCACATGCAAATAGAGAGGAATTTTCCTTACCTTCCCATACTAAGATGTTATGTACACAATAACTAGATTGTTCATCTCATATCCTATGTTGTAATCCACTTTTGTATTTTACGTATTGAATGTACAATGACATTCTTCCTAAGAAAAACAATGAGATGTGCCCGAACCAAAGAACCGTTACTCCCCTATTTTCTATTGCCTTTAAAAAATGAAAAAGAATTGCCCAAACAACAGATGTGCCTGCACTAGAGAACTGACACTGCCTTATTTCCTATTGCCTTTAAAAAAGGAAAAAGAAATGCCCAAGTATGGGGTAAGAACATACCAAAAGTGAGTGTTTAAAAAAGAGAGCAATGCTCAGTGAGGTTCAAAGCAAAGATATTAAGTCCTTTCCTTTGTTTTTGTGGTCTTCACCTTGCAATTCAAAACAGAAGCAAAAACCAACCATCAAATTCCCTCACATGCACCTAGGGAGGTTTGTTGGCAGTAGTGGTCAAGCGCAGAAGGCTGCCTCACACTGTTTGTTAGTTGGTGGTAATGGGCAAGCACAAAAGGAGGCCATTAACATAGGCGATATCTTCTTGGTAATGATGTACTGTTATCTGCGGTGGTCACATGTCAGGTTTTCATTGGAAATAGGGTGACAAAAATAACTATCTCTGATTGGGTGGATCTGCCCAGACAAAGCTTGCACATGCTTAAAGTTATTGGAAAAATTTAGGCAAAAATTTACATGTATACTTTCGTGTCATTTTGTTACAATCACCCTGTACACGTTAAAATCAACTTCTTTTCTAGGAATAATGGAAAATCAAACATGTAAATATCGCCATGTGAGTCCTAATCTCGGGATTGCCATGTCTAGCAGCAAAATTCAGCTCTAAGAGCAGAAGAAGCGTACTTCCAAATTGGATGTCTAGTCACTCACTTTCAAAAACCTTTTATGGGGTAAGTGGCATAGAGATAATCCTTTAGCAAATTGTTTTCTTGGGTATACATCCAAGATTTTCTTTGGATAAATTTTCATTCCAAGGGTGATGCATCTTCATTTGAAAATGGAGATGGATTGACAACTCTGTGCCTTTTGGGATGTTAAAGGTCTGTACAACCTGGATGTTGCACAAACTATGTAGGTGACAAGAATGTGCCATGGCACACACAGACTATACTTACCTCATCCCTGTTATAGTTGTACAATAATCCACTGATTATTTTCCCATTTGGACTTGGTCCAGTAGTTGAAACACAAGGAATTTTGGGTAATGAGGATTGAATTGGAGGCCTTTTATCTTCAAAATATTAGGATTGTCTGTTTTGTTTGTTGTAACATTTGAAGCAGATACTTCTTGTGAGGACTTGGTTGAAGACGAGGCTTATGTGAGTCGTATTTCATGTGTGGTTGTTGTGGTTGAAGTTGTCAGTGCAGATTTAGCTGTAATAGAAGCTACCTTTTCAAGAGCAACATCAATGTATTGAGGAAGCTCTAGTTGATTAGAAGCACTCGATTTTGATGAGCCCACAATATGTTCCTACGTATTTCTTAGAGAAGAAACCCTATTTAAAGGTTTTGAGGCAAAATATGTGTTGGATTGACTCTTAGTATCATTGTTACTTGTCCCTGTGAAAATAAAAGGATAACTTGTCAGCCCAAATCGGCAACCAAAACTACGCACTTAATAAACCTTATTTTACATTACAAGGCACTGCAAAATCAACAGTAGAACTGCACATTTCAAATCAACAGTTGAAAGTGCAACACGTGATTGGATGGTCCAGGGCAAAAGGTTAGACAAAGTTCAATGGTAAATAGTTTCAAAAGGGAGTGCCCATCGGAGTAAATATTGAAAATAATTGTTTATACACTTCAAATATTTTAAAAATAATAATTATTATCTTGAAATTAAAATAATAAATAATATAATTTTAATTTTGATAAATATTTTATAATATATGTATTTTTTTATGAGATAAAATTTAAATTGCAATTAAAAGGTAGCATTTTTTTATGTACCTAGATCTATCTTAACTCCGGATCGAGAGGGATCGAATCTCTTTTTTTATTTTATATAATTTCTATCAAAAGTTTTGTTATAATTATATTATTATTTTATTTTATTTTGATTTATTAACATATTCTAACTTATAAACAAAATGACATTTTTTAGAGCATTTTTTTTTCTAGTTAATTTTAACTAAAATCCAACATTTTTTTTAAACTTGAGTTTAAGCAGTTTAATATATAAAATTCGAGTGCACTAGGGGTTTTTGAAGGTGGTAAATCCATTTATGCATTCAAAAATGTATTTGAAAAAAAAAAATCACAATCTTGCTTGAAAGTGTATCGCTGGATTCGAGTGAAAAAGGCTATTCCGTCTATAAGTTAGACTGCGCCCATTACAATACATGACAACATCTCTACCATATTGGGATGGAGAGCACCTCTCGACGCATTGAGATTAAAGTTAAATGTCTTAAAAACATATGACTCCAACAAAAGTAGCCTTAACAATGACCACAATAGATATTGGCTTTCTTGAAGATATTATTTAGGTTGAAATTGCCTTTTAGACCTCACATAAGATCTAAAATTACTTATGGTATGTGAAGAGTTTATCTTCCTTGAATATAAAAAATGGATTAATGATCTAAAATCTAAAGCCTCAAAAAAAGCAAAAATTTCCCCCCTTAAGAACCATTAATAAATTATTTGGGAGCATAATTTTTTTTGAATAATAATAACGAATTAACCTAACCACCAATATTAACCATTCCCAATTAGTTACCTATAAATCATTACATTTTAATAAATTATACCATTAAAAAACTATATATTATTTAAAAAAAATATATGGAAAAATAAATAAATACATATCAAATTGTAAACCTAAATTATAAAAAGAAATTAAATAAAAATTAACAAATTTCATGAAAAAAACATACCTTTCACCTGCCTTTTTCATTAATGACATGTTTATATCACATCCTCAAAATCCAAATTCAAAGTCTCTCATTCGCTTCCATCACTCTCTACTTCGATGATTCCTCCAAACTATTTTCAACATCGTCGGCCACGCAAGAGTCCTCCTTTGTTGGGTTTTAATTCTTCCCATCAATGATTTGACATTTCTACATTTTAACTTCGACATAGCTATGCAAGGGTTTAGTTCTCTCCCAAAGCCGATATGGGGAAGGTGGGATGTTTTTTCTAATAACAAATTTATACGCTATTATATTTGACATATTTTATAAATTATAAGAATATTTTCAAAATATTTTAAAATTGTTTTGTTTCGGTTAAAAAGTTGTTTTTTTGGATCAAAGGAAATAAGTGAATAATTTAAGATTCCAAATATATGGTAGGAGTGAAAGCTTGACCCCTTACGAATCACTAACAAATTATTCCAGGTAGCGTGATTTTCTTTCAATAACAATAATGAATTAATTTGTATTCGCAAATAACTGCGAGAAATAACTATCCTTAATATTACTTTGAAAACTAAATTATACTTAATTTCCTTATTTATATATATAATCTTATATATTATTCATATTTACTCTCCATTTTTTTTTTTTCTTTTATTTAAACTCTATATGCAATACATATTTGTGTTTTCTTTTATATCCACCCTTGAAAAAGTTCATATATTATATATATAATATATATATAATCCTTAAAATATTAATATATATATTTATTTTATAAAAAATGGCTTCGTCAAGATTATATCTATCTTTTGCATTCTGTTTATTGAGCTTTATGCACTATCATTATTTAGAGCTTGTGTTTTTTTTTCATTCACATTGAAAAAGTTTGTTTATATCCCATATTTTTAGGGAATCATGGTATATATATGTATATATTTATATATATTTTTTTCCAATGGAAAAATCGTAATTTTATTCATATTGAGTAAAATTACATGTTGTAGATGTTGAAATAGCATATGCTTTATCAAAATTTGTCCTGATGGAACGAGATCTAAGAAAATAATTTACTATCTATCTATGCTTTCCTACCTTTCTTTTTTTTCCACTTTTCGCCAACCTTCATTGTTGGGTGTGGCTGTTACAATAGACATTTGTGCTTCATTTGTGGTAGCTAGGGTTTCTTTTTCAGAATCTGAGTTTTCTGTAGAGTGTGCTCACTTGCTGCCACCAATTTCTTGCCCTAGGATGAGTTGCTCACTTTGTTGCTGTGGATTGGTTGTCTTTGGAACTATTGCAGACCAAATCTAGTTTTCATCATTCTGTGGGCTGTGTAGGGTGCTTTTTTCGTTGGGTTTTGGATCATTTCATGGATATTCTGCTTCTTGGAATATGTTGTTTGCGGTAGTTTACGTGTTTTCTTCCTCTTCTATGTCATCTGCCGATGTGGCTGAAAACTGCCATCCTTTTGGCTTTGGTGGTTGTCTTCTTTCCCTGTCTTTTTTATTTTGTGGGCACGCGCTTTGTAGATGACCAGTTTGACGACAAATGCGGCATCTGAAGGCAGTGTCTTCATAATCAAGTGGCTGGGCCCATGAATTTTCGTTGTGGAGTAAGAGGATGTGGTCTGGTAATCCTTGACTGAGATCAACCTCCACACAGATCCTGGAAAATGTATAGATATCCTTGGAAAGACGTTCACGGTCTACTTTTAAGAATTTCCCCAAAGCGTTGCCAATGCTTGCTAATACTTTGATGTGCCAAAAGTGCAGAGGTAGGTTGTATAACTTTACCCACATGGGCATTTTGGAAACCACCATGGTGTTTGGGTCAAATTTCGGGAACCAAGATGTCATAAAAAGGCCAGCATTACCCCATAACCATGGTCCTTCGTTTAATGCATATTCCTTGTCATTTACTGTGTCGAATTTGACAATAAAAAATCCTTTTGAACAGAGATGGATATCACAGTTTTCTGTCCATATGGAGTAAATCCATTAACGAAGGGCTTCTAGTTTGGGCCAAAACCCATTAAACCTGCATATCACTGCTTTAGATAAATAATCATCATGTATTTCATTTACCTCAGGTATAACAATTGTTAATGTAGGGCTCTGAGTTGTCTGCTCGACAATGTAGGCACCAGGGGTCGTAGCTTGTTGTTCTGTTTGCGCTTGAGGTTCCATCTTCCCTTTTACTGCGTCTTTGAAGGAAACAGGTCCTTTTGAGCTTGTGTCGGAGGAGGCTTGTGTTAAGGTAGATAGTTGAGTCGTTGCCTATGTCATATTCTTTTAGTTTGTGCTCCTCCTGCAATACTTTTACTGTGTAGATCAGGAGTTGTTTGCAAGGTGGGATACCTATCCTTTCTTGTATCCTCTGTTTGAGTGTTTTTATCTCCTCCCAACTCCCTATCTTGATGCATACTGTGTTCCCTTCCATAGATCTGATAAAGAGGGTACTTTGTTTACCTTTGAGCATTTTAGGCGTAGATGCTTCAAGATCCAATGTTGGGGTGTTTGCTACTTCATGGTGTTCCTGCACAATCGTTGTAGCTCTCTGTTGATTTGGGTTGTTTCGTTTATGGACCAGCGTTACCCATCGGTGATTGCCATGTACTGGTTCAAGGTAATCCTTAGCATCAAGCCTTGTATGTCGCTTTGGTCTCCTCCCATGGCTTGCGATTACCATTGCTCCGTGAATCTTCTTCATGGCGCCCCATGTTGCCTGTTGTGGAAAACCCCCGCCTCTAGACAGAAGAAACCCTCAAAAGCATGGGTTAGTAGTAAGTAATGACCTCGTCAAGTGAAGATTTGCAACGAGGATCTTTGATTTGGGAAAATCAGTCTCACCCAAGGAATCATCTATGGTTTTTCGCTTTGGATCTGGGTTTTTGATGCCCCTGTTAATTTTCGCCATGCCTCTGTCGCTGGTGAGGAGACGTGAGGCCACATAGCACATTCTCAAAACCCTAAAACTCCTCTGCAATGCTATCACCAAGCACTTCTTTGTGCCCATCATAGTGGCGACTCTGCGGCAGCCATTGCCAAAGGCTTGTGCATTCCTTTGGGCGTATAAGCAATGTCTGGTGCCATTGTTAAACGCGGAATCCAGGCGCCTTAATCCAACTAACTCAGATTGAGTTGGAGACGATGGGCTGGGGACAAAAAAAGACTTCCTGCAACCAATGTGGGCTGTCGCAGAGCTGGATCTGATTGCCATGATCGCCATTATTCAGATCCCTCATTCTAGGGTTTCATAGATCTCCCGAGATCTTATCCTTATAAGCTACTCTTGACTTAGAGATCAATTCTATTTCTCCCTCTTCTTATATATTATTATATATATATATTATATATATATATAATTTAGTAATTATTATTTTATATAA
This sequence comes from Pinus taeda, assembly GCA_000404065.3. Taxonomy (NCBI): domain Eukaryota; kingdom Viridiplantae; phylum Streptophyta; class Pinopsida; order Pinales; family Pinaceae; genus Pinus; species Pinus taeda. Next base: position 24,040 of record APFE031740935.1, on the reverse strand, counting down.
TTACTTTATTTTTATTAGAAACAATTGATCATTCATAATTAATTTTTGGGGAATTAAATTATTTTAAGAGGTGAGTTTCACACAATTTTTGTGATAGCAAATCATTGGGCAGACCACATTTCTATCCAACATTGAGATTAGTCTTGGCATAGACTTAACGTAGTTTGAATACACACTTATAACTTTGTATTGTTTATTCTAATATACGTTTCAAATAATATTTCTCTTTAAAAATATGTGAATAATAAAAATTCATCAATTCACCCTTGACATATTCAAAGAGTTATATATTATTAAATAAATGTTAACTATTGAAGTGATTCGGTATCAAACCCTTAATGAAAAGCACAACATAATTTTTTAATACAATTCATCCAAATTTTAACAAATATTATATTGAAACATCTTAAACGTATTGTTTTAACAATTTTTATGCGATTATCGAAAAATGTACCAAAAAGAAAATCAAAACTAAATTACTTACAATAATCTCTCCTCAATTTATTGAATTAATGATATATATATTATATTAATATTATATATAAGAGAGAGGAGAGAGAGAGAGAGAGAGAGAGTAGAGAGAGAAATGATTATGAAATTTTATTAAAAAAGGAAAGATTAGGATTCGACCTAGTATCATTACATTTCATAAAAAAAACAATTCAATGTTTTTTGCTGGATTGATATTGAGTATGAAGGCTCAATCCAATCTTTCAAGCAATTATCCCATATTTCCAAATTATGAGTCCCCATTCCAACTATAAATTCTCCAGAAAACACCCAAAATCCATATGCATTTACATTTCATCTAAGAATATTTACTAACTTAAAAGAATTACTGAGAGCTAACTTGAAGGCCTTAGAGATTTGAGGTTGACTTTCAAGCTTTTTGTTCAATTCTACTTCTGCCTCTATAACTTCCTTGTTTGAATATCTTCCCAATCCTCTTTTGGAGCTTCTCGTTTCTTGGGAGTTTTTGTCATCTCTCACATTCATATTTTTCTTTGCTTGTCTAGTCAAAAATTTATAGTGCTTGCCTTTGGTTCCTTTGGAATTGTGGATGTACTACTCATATTCTACCCATTACTCCTGACATAATATCCAACTTGTTCTAAAACTGAAGAATTTTGATTGTTTTAGGCTGAGGGGTGCTCCTTGTCCTTAGGAATGAGATTTGCTTCCAAATTAATGATTGGATGTTTTGATTAAGATACTATAGAAATTACTTCGTTTGCTTGAGGTGGCGTTGCTTCTTGCAGTGGGGCTTCGTAATCTTCTAGGTTTTGTAGAGATTCGAAGGGATTTGATGAAGTTGTAGCTGTGTTATTGATTTGATCGTGAAGGTTCAGATTTGTAGCTCCTTTGCCTTTAGACCCCTCTTTCCTCTGAGTTTTCCAATGTTCTTCTTGCGTCAATGTTGCCTTTTCCCCTGTTCCAGATTGAATTTTTTGCAATCTCTCATAAAATGACCATATTCATGATAGACTTGACATTTGAAAGGGAGTTGCTCTCATAATCCAGGGTTTGTCGATGGATCCATTGCCATTGGGTAAGATTTGTTTATGATGACAACCCTTTTTCCAAATCTACCTCAACACAAATTTTGGAACAAGCAAACTGATTACCCTTGGGCTTGACACAATCTAGATACTTCCCCAATCCATTCCCGATAGCCTTAAGGCAATCATTATTCCAGCAAGAGAGAGTCAGTATGGGGAGCTTAACCCAAACTAGAACTGCCGTAGGAATGATTTCGTCTGGATCAAAATCCAGGGACCAAGAGTTCAGATACATCCCTTGATTTCCAAAAAAATACGAACAATTTTTTAATACGACATCTCTATCCTCTTGAGTTCAAACAATAAAGTGAAGAATCCATTTCCAACAATGAAGAGACCAATGTTTCCTTTCATCTCAGGTTTCTAGTTCTTGTCGATCCATTGCTCCATCAATTTCGGGGATGACCACAATCTGGTAAAATTGTTGATCAAGGCCCAATCCGAGTAGGACAAAGTAGGTATGCATCATACAAATGACAATGAGATCGATGGGATATTGTCTGCCCATTTCACAGATTTTGACTATTGACCTTTTGAAGAAAACTTATTTTGGAGCCCTGCCACAAGGGCTTGCAAGCGTGCGAAGTCGTTGTTGGGAGGAGGGGGAGGAGCCTCTCCAATCTTGTTGCCGTGCATTGTCAACTGAAGATCCATCGTCCGAACCATTCACCAGGGTTCAACGATGGCCTTCTAATTTCCTTAATATTAGAAAAAGAATGAGGTTAATGTCCTTTCACACTTATAAATAACTTTCTTAACTTATATCAGTGAATTCATCTAATTGTTTAGCGAGTTTTCCTTGCATTCTCAAAATTATCGACATTAAAAATTTGAATTTTAATTGATCTAAAACTTTCATCAATTTATAAAGGATTTAGATAAATTTAATTGTTAAACAAATCCTTTCATTTTCCTAAAAAACAACCCCGTAATGTATTTATCTAAAGAAGAAAGTTCAAAATTACATTTATTTATATCCTTGGTATAGTGCCTCACAATCTACCCCATAAACACTAAGAATTTTAGCAATCATACATTATGAAAATAGACCCATAAGAACCAGGAATTTTACTCGAGATACATTACTAAAATAACCACTAAAGACATACAATCAAAAGTCAAAACTCTCGCGAAACCCAACTCTATGTTAGTTCCCATCAACAAGAAAACTGCCAATAAATTCAAAGCTAGATAATGATATTGCTAAATGATACATTGAAGAACAATTATAGAAAGTGAAAATAAAAAGTATCTCCTTAAACTTGTTAAATAAAAATCACCATAACCTCCAAAAGTTACTTAAATTTTAATAGAGAATCAATATTATCATTATATTATTTGTGAATATAAATAAATAGAATCCATCATAATCTAGTATTTGGTATTTGTATATACCATCTATTACTACATTTTAAATTAAAATTCGCCATTAAACTAATTTATTTAACTTCTATTTATATATACCATCTATTCCATGATTAATTAAAAAACTACATTTTAAAGTTAAAACAGGTCATTAAACAAATTTATTCAATATTTGTATATACCATCTATTCCATAATTTTTATTAAAACGTTGCATTTTAAAATTAAAGCTCACCATTAAACCATTTTACTCAACTTTAAATTACCATGAACTTGAAAAACCTCACCATACTCAATTGTTATGGGACAAAATGTTACTCTAAGTATAAATTTTATCAATTATTTGTTCCTTCATCAAAACCAAAAGACCAAAACAAAATAATATAATAAAATCCACTAAAATGAATACAACCCCTTTCCACACTTTCAAAATTATTTTGAAAACCACTCCAATAAAAATAAAAAACAACCTTTGAAAAAACTTAAACATCAAAAATATTGAATAATAATAAAACTCCCACCCTTAAAAGATACCAAGAATAATTTTACCCACTCTTCCACATATATATATATATTCAAATGTTCAAAATTCCCTCCGATCCCATCAATAAGAGTATCTTTTCAATTTCTCCTAAATTCTACCGCCTTTACATCTTTCAAAATTCCACTATCCATTTATGAGAGGCCCCACCTGTCGAAAGTACAGCTCATCCGGAGGATATCAGACGGTCCAGATTCTCGCGTTCCAATTAAGCTAAGATAACCTAATAAATTCGTCATTTTATCATTTTCCGCCAATTTTAGAGACGATTATAGTGAAAATGTCCAGATTCTCGCGTTCCAATTAAGCTAAGATAACCTAATAAAGTCGGCATTTTATCATTTTTTGCCAATTTTAGAGATGATTATAGTATAAATAAAAGGTGTCTTTGCTCCAATTTAAAAAGCGGATTCTCTTTTGGCCATTTTAAGGGTTCCTGACTTTCAATTTCATATATTTGTTCTCGCTTCCTGTCCGTGGGCGCTCTGCATTCTTCGCGTGCAACTTTCTTTTTCCTCATATCGTCAGGACCTCACCTTCAGTGGTCTCGTCCTCTAATTGGGTGTCTGAAGTGCTCTTAATCTTGTTAAAATGGTATGCCACAGATCTTCATGGTTCATCGTGCTTGTGTTTAAACCCTTTATTTGTTGGGTTGGATTCTGATAACACTGGTATGTTTATTTTGTGCTTATTTGTTTGGCTTTCTCTTATATTTAGGCTCTACCCGGTCAGCACGCTGATTGCCCTAGCTTTAAGCTCGTTATTGTTGGCGATGGAGGAACTGGTGCGCTATAAATAGGGTTTATGTTCAGTTTTGTCTGTTTTCTGTTTAAATCGGTTAGATTGACTGTAATATATTTTGTGAATCAGGGAAGACAACCTTCGTGAAGCGTCATCTTACCGGAGAGTTTGAGAAGAAATACGAGCGTGAGTACAATATTATTTGTTTTTATAATTACAAAGCTTCTGTATGCGCTGTCTTCTGCAATAAGTGGTATTTTGTTTGGAGGGTTTTTTCCATTTCTTATTGTTCTTGGACACATTTGCATCCCCATCACAATTTTATATTGAAGTGGCTGGCATTTAGATTTGATATAAACAGTGTCATTAGGTCGCCCCATGGATCGGTGTTGTAAAGGTTTTCAGTCATGTCCCTCATCGTTTCAGGGTTTACTGGGTTGTGTTTTCCCGTTTGCGGCCTTGCCACGGATCCCTGTATGTGATTTCTTGTACAAAGTGTTGAATCCATATCATGGAAATCCTTAAGATCTCGAAGGGATTCGATTTATATCTTATGGACAGCCTTTCATCGTGTAGCTAATGATCAAGTCTCAGTGCTTCTAGGTGTAGAGTTTGCCCAAAAGCTGGTTGTTTCAAGTTGTTAAATAGGGTCTCACTTAACTAAAAAGTTTCTATTGCCATTGGTAGGATTTGATAATAACCTGCAGATTGGATTGATCATCCATAAATGCAGGCCCAAATGAAACTCTATCAAGAAGTTCTGGGAAGGAATTCTTGAGGTTTGCACGAGATATTAATGTTCTTTTTCCCGTGCAGCTACCATTGGTGTTGAAGTCCATCCTCTTGATTTTTTCACTAACTGTGGGAAAATCCGCTTTTATTGTTGGGACACTGCTGGGCAAGAGAAGTTTGGTGGCCTCAGAGATGGTTACTAGTAAGTTTTACTGCCCAAAACTTGATCTCGTGTTTATTTAATTTATTTTATTATTGTAGGTTTATTGTTATCTTATTGTGGTGATTTGGTGTTTCGGATAAACTGAATACACATTCATTTTTATTTATTTTTAACTGTTGAGCATTTTGTTGCTAGCCTACATCTTGGTTTTTAACTTCGATGTTTGCTATTGAAATATTCAGTTGCTAGTTTACAATAATAGTAATTGTACTTATTTATATATAGTCTTTTTGTAAATAAAAGAAAACACTTATCTTATTTATCTATTACCTTTTTGTAAAGAAAGTATGTATCGTGTACAAGAAAAAATTACAAATATCAAATCATATTTTTAGTGGTTCTGCAGTATGATCTACAGTCTTTACCATAAATATGCCCATGGACAACTTCAAATATGATTTTCTTCATCAGCAGGCAGATCTTGGGTTGTGTAAATTAGAAAGATAATATAATGCCTTAAGGAAAATCGTGCTCTCCCATTCTTGCCATTTACCCTTTCTTTCTCCTTACCTTCTTACAATCAGTTTTCTGATTAAATAACTCTAGGAGATTCAACCACCATTAATTGCATGGGCTATTTTTGGGATTCTAGTAATTGAATCTTTTCCTTGATATGAAGAATCTTAATCATACCTCATCATAATTCTCTTTGTTGAATCCTTTGGCAGAGGAGTGGTCTCTTGGGACACGAAAGTAGTGTTCTTTCTCATCCTCCTGCAAGTGTAGTGGACACCTGTTGATTGGAGCACTGTACATTTGAGCTTTTTGGGTGCCTTTTCAACTTTTTGCTTAAAAAAGGTCTTACATGGATTTAAACTTGGAAAATTTTTGACTTATCAATTCTATTTGGAGTCGTCTACTGAGGCGGAGGAATTGCCCAGATGGCCGAAAGTGGCCGGAATCTGTGTGAAAAAAATTCAAAAAATCTTGTAGTTGCATTGTTTGAATCATGTTTTTGATGGCTGAAATGGATTCAGCATCATCAAAAACGTTTAGGACACCTAAAATTTATAAATTTTAACAACTTTTGCTTGGATTTACTAAAATACCTTCCAGATATTTTTCAAAATATGGCCAGAATTTCCATAATTTTCAGGGCAAAAAAGCACAATTTTTAGACTATGGCATTCTATTTTCCGGTGTTGATATGTATGCAGTGTGGGCTCAGTAGCAACATCTTTAAACCTCAATATCAATGACAATGGAGCAACTATGAGCCCTTTTTGGTTCCTTTTTATCAGCGCTCTGTTTTACTCGTTTATGTCTTTTTATTTTGAATTTTAATTTAATTTAATTTTGAATTTATAGACAGACTGTGTTATTGGTTGTTTTGATCAATACTGGTTTGCTTTTCCTGTTTCTGTTGGCATTTTCCTCATTGAATTGGCGAGGGTTCTGTATTGTTCCACTTATATTTACTTGTTTCCTTATTTACTGATTGGCATTTTGTTTGTTGCAGTATTCATGGGCAATGTGCAGTTATCATGTTTGATGTTACTGCACGCTTGACTTACAAGAATGTCCCAACGTGGCACAGGGATCTTTGCAGGTATCTCTTTTGCAGAAGGGTTGGATCTCTAAGTAGAAATGAAGGTTCCTTAATTGTGTAGTGGCACAACTGCCTGAACCGATAAGCTAAATAACTTTGTGAATTTCAGGGTGTGTGAGAACATTCCTATTGTTCTTTGTGGAAACAAGGTTGATGTGAAGAATAGGCAAGTGAAAGCTAAGCAAGTTACTTTTCATAGAAAGAAGAATCTTCAGTACTATGAGATATCTGCAAAAAGTAACTACAACTTTGAGAAGCCATTCCTGTACTTGGCACGGAAGCTTTCAGGGTGAGCCTTTAATCTAGTTTCTGATGCTCCCTAATATAAATGTTATATTAAAAAATTGCATTGATTCTATAATGGGTTATTTTTATAGGGATCCAAACCTTCATTTTGTGGAGTCACCTGCTCTTGCTCCTCCTGAGGTTCAAATAGACCTTGCAACCCAGCAACAGTAAGTAGAATGCTATTTTTTGTTATCTTTTATTGAAATAATTTGTTCCATATCTAAAAGATTATGAAACTTTGGCTTACAATCTTTTATGTTGTCAGGTATGAGGCAGAACTTGTAGCAGCTGCGGCCCAACCTCTTCCAGATGACGATGATGATGCTTTTGAATAGCTTTGTTAAGATGCTTTTGCATATTTAGGGACTTGCGGATTCAATTAGTTTTGTATCATTGGAGTTTGCTCTTGAGTTCCGACATTTAATTCTGATTTGTATTTGGGGCTTAGAATAGCATTATCGCATCTCTATATGTGATTTGGGTACTGTGCAGATGATTTCATCGGTGGAGTTGGCTTAAGCTATCTTAGTTCAACTCCATTACAGAGCTATTTTTATATGCTAAGACAGTTTTTTCTTTTGTTTCCGTTATATACTCTTGCACATTTTGCACAAGAACTTTTTGTACTCTTCAAATATTTCAAGAATGCTCAAGTGCCTTTCGTTGTGTACTGTTGGGGCAAATGCTAGTTGCAATGATTGTTGCTTGTAATATATTATGGCTTGTTAAAACTGTCTTTGAAAACTCTAGCTAGGTCTGAGGATTTATGTAAACTCTGAAATTGGTTTACATTGTTGATAACTGTGGCTATCCAGCCTGGCTGGGTATTCTTGTGGGTATGTTGTCTGTGTTGAACAACACCATTTTATTAATGGGGCTCTCGATTGATTGCTGCATAAAGATTGGCATGGTCTAAATCTTGAATGTAATAATAAGACAAATTGGAAATATTCGCATGGTCTAAATCTTGAATGTAATAATAAGACAAATTGGAAACATTAAGTGGTTTTTCTTCACTACGAAAGGTGTATTGTTGCAAGAAAACGTTTGTTGCACATTTTGACTTTTAGGTAAATCATAAACAGATTTGTTAACAGGGACTAAATTCTCTTTGGTAAATGAAAGCCAGGTTTTAGAGTTAAGTTGTTGCTAGATAAACAGTCGAGTTTCTTTAATGAAGAGGACTCGACTGAATTTTATTCTACATATTCTTTCTTTTTGTAGAATGATGAATGAGATTTACTTTTTTCGATCAGCTAGACCAAGCAGGAGTGTTTCATAAGTTTTAACAATTCATGCCAAGAAATAATAAATTCTGGTCTTACAAATGGTTCAGATTTTATTTTCCAGTGATTTGCAGTTGAATGTCTCATTCTTGTGATTTCACATATAGGTTGATAGATGACAGGAAGTATCGGAATTATGCTATGCTTTTAAATTGTTTCCAGGGTTGACATATGACAGTTAAAAAAATTATTTCCATATGCTTATTTTAAAAGTTTAAAATTTATTGGAGTACATGTGCGTTTTGCCCTGAAAATTGCCATGAAAACCATGGAAATTCTGGCCATATTTTGATAAAATCTAGCAGGATTTTTGATAAAATCCTAGTTATAGTTAATCTTCAATACTTTGGGTGTCTGTAGATGACTCCATTTTTTTTAATCGTCGTCTCATTCTAAAAGTTTATCGTTCAGTGTTCTGGTATCAGATAATTTTTGTTAGATGTTAATATTTGTCGTGTTATTTGTCTATTTCTGACACTGCTGCGTTAAGCTATGCTGCTGTGTACGTGCATCACGGCCGCATTCATGCGGAGTGGTATGTTCAATACCATGAAAATGTTATGAATCACCATATTTTTGTTGTACGATTCGGTGGAATGATGGATCTGTAGACACTTGAAAGGTGTAAAAACATTTAGTATGAACTGTTTCAATTTAATGAAAGATTCAAAGATATTATGAACTAAAAATATGGTGAGACGAATTTTGGTGCAAGGCAGGTTTGGTGCACAATAATTGCATTCAAATGGCCTGTCTGGGGAAAGCCATAAGGTTAAATATAAAATTCTATTCAAAGTCTTATGCTGGAAAGAAAGCCATTAGTTTTCCAATCAGATATAACTGATAATTTACAGTTAACATGTCAACATTGCTTTTAACAAATTACTTCAAAGTCAGCCAGTTTAGGTTGGTCTAAATAAGTAATAACGAAGTTAATTGTTTGTTAACGTATCAACGCGGCTACCACATGGACGAAGTGAAAGTCAGCCAGCTTAGGTTGGTACCACATAGACGAAGTGAAAGTCAGCCAATTTAAGGTTGGTATGAGTAGATAACAAATTTACTGGTTTGTTAACCTATCAACACTTTAATCAAATAGACCAAATCAAAGTCAGCTAGTTTTAGGTTGGTATAAGTGAGTAGAGTAGCAGTTAGTAATGTATTAAGTTTAGTTGAACGTTGAGGTAGAGCAGGTTTTGATAAGCCAATTAAGCCAAACTGCATGGTGGATTGTGTCACAAGGCATGTTTGGGGATAGATACATTTCAATTTCACAACTTGCCATATGGAGGTTGGTTGGTTTGTTTGTTTAAATTATATCTTTGTTAAGAATAATCTTAGGAAAACACTAATCTTGTTATGAGACATCGACTGAATCAGTCAAGGTGTCAAATTGCCATATGAAGGTCTTGTCTTGGACCTTAGACTGAATGATTGAAAGATACATTCTAGAGAGCGTCAAATTGAATATGAAGTCTTGTTTTGGAAGCTTGGACGTTGAATAGAAATGGAAAAATCCAACCATTTATGGAAAATGCTCATGGACTTGGAATAAGCTATGTTGCACAAGTTTTTGGTAGGTGGGTATTTTTGATACGTAAGAATGAGTATTCAGCATGGTTAGAAGTTTTGCCTAAATTTACAGGAAATGTAGGGAGCAACAATAATATAAGGAGTTGTCTTTAGTGCGACTTTTTGGAGATTCCGGTGACATAATCCAAAACTTGCCCACTCAAATTCCATCTTGCAAAGAAACATGTAAAAGATTGAACTTTGAAACATGCAAAACTTTGGAAAAAAGGTTTGTTAATACTCGATTATTAGGTGATTTAATGCAATGTTTTTTTTTTGTTCATTGTTATAAGTAAAGTTAATCTATTAATATGTAACAAAATATGAGTACAATGAGGTTGAGGCCTCAATAGTGCTGAACATTGTTTATCAGAGAATACCTTGAGTGCCCATCGTTGGGGAAACTAGTCCGCAAAGGCAAAAAATACCCAAATATGGGATATCAGTCTTTAGGACAAGAAAAACATAAACCTATAAACCCATAAACCCATAAACCCATAAAATTTAGGACAGGACAAACATAAACCCATAAAATTTCTATCAGAACAATCATATTAAAAAAAAACCAATCAACAAAGGAGACTTTAGCTGGCGACACTTGGTTGCCACGTGTTGTCATTTGAACTCGTTTGGGACGGGTATCTCTTCAGTTGGACATGCATATTGATCCCAAGCATCCTCCTCTGACACGCCGTTGTGTGGCCTGCACGCAGGTTGGACGCCACCAGCGCTGCTAGAACTGCATGCGGAGCCAACGCGTCAGTTGCGCTGCCCCCTGGTGGTTGCGTGGCTCCAGAACTTCCTCTTGTTGCATGGTGACTGCCATCCATGGCCTTGCCATACAAAGCACCCATTTCCTCGTCCAACAGATGCTTTCTAGTGTCTCAGCCATTCCTGTGCTTGCGAGCCTCCTCTTTTTGTGCTTCAGTACTTCCCGCCGGGGCGGCTTGCAGCTCATTTTCTTCAGTGAAAATGATGGTGATGGTGGTAGTGATCACTGGTCGGTTCAGGTTGCTGTGGAACTTGAATTGGGTCGAGTGGGGAGCTGGGTGAGGGGGCAAAGGGAAGTTGGCAGTGTGAACTGCGACATCGCTTTGGCAACCACTTGGAAATTGTGCGCGTCCCTGACCAGTGCGAGTATTAGGATAACTACCCAAAACAGAGCTAGGGGGGTAAGGAGGTTCAGGGGAAGGAGAGGGGCGGCTGGTTCAGGACTCGGAGTCGCCTGAGGGCGGGCACTACCACCTCGATTACCCCCTCTGTAGCTCCTCATGCGATGACGAACCATGATGGAATGCTCGGCCAAGTTTTCAGTGGGAGAAATGGTAGAGGAATTGAGCAGAGGAGGAACAAGGGACCGCTGGGTGGAGGTTAAATAGCAAACCCTGGAATGGGAATAGTGATGCCCATTGCCAAGATCAACACAGCTCACTAACTAGCAATGACCCCCGGTGATAGTGCGAGAGCAGGGTTCAACAGCTTGGGGCGGGCAATTGCAATGGAGCAGGGGAGGAGGGAAAACAATATGGCGAGGGGAGTCCATTTCTAGGCACATAATGGCCAATTCTCGGCCCAAGCATTCATTAAATGTCGCTTGCAGGCGGCCATGAAATTGGCTCACACTGGTTTGGGGTGGAATGCCGACGGCCATGTGGCTCGTCCTCTCGCCACCTTCCAGTCTATTCTGCATTAATTACCTTGATTGTCACCCACATCCGGGTGCGCTCCTTCGTGTGCCTTCTCAATCTTCACTAATTCATTATATTCCTTTAGCTGGGGCACCGTGGCTAGAGTGGTTAGTGGGTCTGCACAAAGAGCTATTCCACTCTCCACTCCTATATTCGCTAAAAGGTCAACACTCTATTGCCATCCCTACGAATATGCTTGAAATTGATTGCTTTGTGGGTAGAGAGCCATATTTCAATGAGTTCTAGCGTTTCCGCTAATCTTCAATTGTTGCCCACTTTGTTTGGAGTCCCTTGTAGAATCTTATTCACCATGTTTATTAGGATTTGTGAATCACCCACAATCATGGGTGGGAAGAAACATGAGTTTGAGCTAGGAGGAGCCCTTGCCATAACCCTTCTAATTCTGCTGAGTTATTTGTGTCCCATCCGTTTGAGCATATGAAGGTTAGAAGGGGGTCACCCTTATGATCTTTGAAAATTCTGCCAAACCCCGCTTTGCCTGGATTGCCTTTCGAGGCTCCATCAAAGTTCAGTGGGATCACATGTTGGGGTGGAGGGCACCATTTGTCTGGTATCCCGCTCTTTATTGCAGGTTTAACATGGATTATCAACTCTTGGTTCCGTTGTAGATTCCAATTGGCCCAGATATTCTGTTCCTGTGGAAGGGAGGGAAAGCCGTCTTCGCGCCAAGTTTGAAGTAGTAAGGTTTCCCTAAGATTTTGGCAAACAATGTTCCAGAGGACTTCCAAAGGTGAGGATTGATCCTTGAAGATGTGTCGGTTCCTCTCTTTCCATATTGTCCACATGAGAAGGCCTGGGATGAGTTTCCATAAGGAGTTTAGTAATTTGCTCTTGTATGGATTCCGTGCCCAATTGCGTACAGTGGTGGTTATGTCTTCTTTGATTCTGCCATCCTTTTGGCATCGGAAAATCACTTTTTCCTAGAGCCTGTGTGCTAATGAGCATGAATTCATGAGGTGCAAAGTGGTTTCTTCCTCTTGCTTGCAGTTGGGACATATTGAGGGTCTTTGGAAGTTTCTCTTCCGAAGATTGCCCAAGTGAGGATTTTGTTTTGACATAGCAACCAAAGGAAAGTGGACACTTTCGGCCAAATATTAGGGGCCTAGATTTTGTTCTAGAGAGGATCTTTGATTGTGTGATCCTTTATCATTATGTTATAAGCCTAATGCGTGGTAAAAGCTCCTCTTGCCTCATAGCCCCACCTGAGAACATCCTTCTTATCTGAATATCGTATTTTCCTATTGGAGAGCTCCGTCCCTAGGATCTGTTGATCGGAGTCCATGCCATGCTTGATGATGTGGTCCGTGCTTAGCCATTGCCTGTATCCTTGCGTTATGGTAGGCCTCCAGTATTGATTGACCTTATCTAGCCTTTGCGTTTCCCAATCAGGTATTTGGTGGGGTTTGATCAAATCCTTTTTTTTTAAAACTGTAGCTGCAGCGGATATCTTTTATTAAAAAAAATTCTGATTGGGCCAAGGCTTATTCAGCGTTTTACATTGCTTTCTGTCCTGTTTCCGCCTTAAAGAATTCTGCTTGCCTGCGGACTGCCTTTACGTTTGCCATGGATTTAGCTGGGAATCGATCAGGTTTGCCATGGATTTAGCTGGGAATCGCTGAGGAGTCAGGGTCGTTCAAGTGCTGGCTGAAATAGAGGGTTGATTTCGGTCTCAGTCGTTGATGTCCGTTTTGAAGCTCTGCAGCCAAGCCCAATGGCACTTCTATAGCTCGTGCGAGGTCCCTTTCAGAGTCGTCCATCTGGAAATCGATATGAGGTTCGATGCCGCCTTCAGAGTTGAAGGGACGAACAGATCTCCTTGCCTATGCGCTTGCAGGCCTTCCTCTTTGTCTGGCTGTTCCTTACCTGTGAGATTGAATTTATGGTGGAGAGATTTCCCCAGATTTTCCTGAGATCATCTTTATGTGGCCTGTTACAGGTGATGTGCCGAAAAATTCAGGCATTCCTCTCATGCGAGCTTAAAGTGGTGTGCTGCATGCTTCCAGCTTCTTGTATTGATCTGTTCTTAAGCTAAGGGATGCAGATTGAGTTAACGTTGTTGCCATTGTAGTTGAGAGATCCTGCTGCTAGATGGCATCCTTTGTTTGCCATTTCGTCTGCCTCCTTATTCAAACTTCTGAGGATGTGGTAAATTTTGAAAGAGGTGAAGTCTTGCAGGATTATCTTTAATCTGCTCAGAGACTTATTTAGGATTGCATTATTGAACTGGGTATCTGAGTTGATCTTGCTGATGAGGATTTCCGAGTCTTCGAATGCTTGGCATTCTTTGGTGCCTTTGTCCCGAGCTATTTGACAGGGTTTTGTGAGGGCAAGAAGCTCTGCCTGGTTGTTTGTGGAGATGCCGAGTCCCCAGCTGAAGTGAACCTTTCTGAGGTTGTCTGCGCAGAAAATGACTCCTCCAGCTCCCGCGGCCCTCGGATTTCCTTTCGAGGCACCATCAAAGAATATTGAAGTTATGTTTTGGGTCTTCCACCGATTTTGAAAGGCATCTTCAGGTTCTCTGATTTTCCAAAGGGGAGAAGGGAGAGGAGGGGGAAGGGAACGGACTTTGCTGGAGGGGTGGGGGCTAAGGAGGTTCAACCAGACCTTTTCAGAGGGAAGAAGGGAGGAATCAGAGGGATGAGGATGCTGGAGGACAGATTCAATGAGAAGGCCTTGGGCGATAGAGGCAGATTTAGCAGGAGAGCGAGAGGAGTTATTGAAGATTAATTCATTCCGGGCGAGCCAAATTTCCCAGCACACAAATTTGGGAATGGAGAGCCATATGAAATACCACAAAGATTTCTTTGGGATTGAATGGGGGTAGAAATTTTGCCATTCAGAGAAAAGGTCAGCAATGGAACAGTGCTGGGGCGAGGAGGTGGGCAAACCAAGCAGAGATAAAGACCATACTTCTTTGGCATATACGCAGTCAATGAACAGAAGGGAAACTGTTTCTCCTGAGTTTTTGCACATTGCGCATCTGTGAGGCCCAACAAAGTTTCTCTTTGCCAGATTGTCCCCAGTGAGCTGTTTATTCTGCATGAGGATCCAAAAGAAGAAATTAACTTTGGGAAGTCCCTTGGCGTGCCATACCTGTTTCCAAAATGAAGGCGTTCTCATGCTGTCTTTTTTGGTCTGAAGGGCAGAGTATCCCAAAGATGGCGTGTAAAACCCAGTGTCTCCCCACCCCCATCTGTCTGCGATGCTGCGGTGAACCGGCGCTGCATTTAAGAGCAGTGATTTGAGAATATCGGTTTGATGTTGAAGCTGTGCTGGCACAGGAGGGAGCGCCCAATCGACCCAATTCCCTCTGCTGTCCCACTCGGAGATATCGTTCAGCTTTCTAATTCCTGCATCATAGAGCCATTTTCTGATGTCCCGGATTTCTGCGTGAGAGCTGAGGGGTGGCCTGTTCATGATGCAATCTTTCCAGAGGAGGGTGTTCTCCCCATTGCCCGGGATGCGGTAAAGATGCTTTCTAAAGTTACTTATGCTTTTCCTACAGAGATTCCAGGTACATGTGCCTGCTGTTGTATTATCTGAAGACAGGTGCCTGAGGGAGATCCCCTGGGCATATTTTGCGATGAACGTTTCGCTGATCTGATGAGAGGGATCTGAATATATTTTCCACAAGATTTTGCATCCGAGAGTCTGATTCGAAAGAGCGGGGTCTCTGATCTGAAGCCCGCCTTCTAGAATTGGCCGCTTGACTTGATCCCAGCTTACCAAATGGATTTTGTTTTGGTTGCCTCTGCCTCCTTTCCAGAGAAAGTCTCTTAGAAGACAAGAAATCTGCTCCATTATGTGTTTTGGGGCCAGCAGAAAGGAGGCTTGATAAATGGGAAGGGCAGATAAGACAGATTTAATCAGGATAATTTTCCCTCCCTTGGTTAGCCAATAGCCTCCCCAGGAGGTGATCTTGTCTTTAATTTCACTGATGACACCCTGCCACAAAGATCTGTTATTGACTCCGGAAGTAAGAGGTAAGCCTAGATATTTGATGCTGTCCCATTGAGCGAAGCACTCAAATCCTAGGATCTGGCCAATATTATTAAGGTTATGTTGGCTCACATTCCATCCGAAAATCGAACTCTTTCTATTATTTATCACAGCTCCTGAAGCTCTACAATAACTTTTTAAAACAACATCAAAATTTGCTGCTATTCTAGTAGAGGCTCCTCCTAGAAGAATAGAGTCATCTGCAAAGAGTGCATGATTTATTGGGTTTAGAGCATTTGCGATTCGGATTCCTGGGAGATCACCTGTATTAATTTCCGCAGTCAGCTTCCTGCTTAGAGAATCGGCCATAAGAATGTACAAGAAGGGTGAGAGGGGGCAGCCTTGCCTTAATCCGCGGTGGGCTTGGAAGAAGGATGCTGGTTGACCATTGACCATGGGGGCGATCCATGGGCATGAGATGCATGCTTTGATGAGGTTGATGAACTGAGAAGGAAAGCCAAAGGATCGGAGGACTTGGAGGAGAAAGGAATGGTTGACTCTGTCAAATGCGTTAGCCATATCAAGCTTGATCAGCATCCCCTTCTCTTTCCTTTGTTTGCTGGAGTGGATAGCTTCCTGCACTTGGATGATATTATCCAAGATGTGTCTGCCTTTGACGAACCCCCCTTGGGCTTTGGATATCAGTTTGTCCAGAGGGGGTTTAATTCTATTTGCCAAAATTTTTGACAGAATTTTATAGGAGGCATTGCACAGGGAGATGGGCCTAAACCTGCCGAATGTTTCTGGATTGGCCTCTTTTGGTATTAGAGCGAGAAAGGTGGAATTAGTGCCTCCCCTAATCTTGGCTTTCCCAAAGAATCCATGTATCATTTTCAGCAAGTCTGATTTGATGATGTCCCAGCAGACTTTGAAGAAGTGTATTGTGAAGTCGTCTGGCCCGGGGGCCTTATCTGAATCCATTGCCCATATAACCTTGATGATTTCTTCTTCAGATACTGGTTTCAATAAAACCTGGTCGTCCTCATGGGTGATGAGATGAGGAATGTGAGAGAGTAGATCTTCGGTGTCTTCTTTGCTTCCTTCCTGCTTTGTGCCATATAATTCTTTGTAGTGATTTTCAGCTGCAATTTTTATTTGGTCAAATTTATTGCAGATCTGCCCTTCATCATTTCTGATCTCTGTGATATGATTCCTTGATAGGCGAGCTTTGTATTGTCTATGGAAAAAGGAGGTGTTTCGGTCTCCTGCCTTTAACCAGAGGCTGCGAGATTTAAGTCTCCAATGCTCTTCTTCCCTTCTGATGAATTGATGGATGTTTCATTGAAAGGCTGCTTCTTTATTTAAAATTTCCGGGGTTATGTAAAGCCCTTCCATACCTGTTTGCAAGGTTTCTAGTTGCTGAACATCGGTTTTTCTCGGTGGGTGGTGGGGTTATGGAGATTCCTTAGCCACTCCTTAAGAGCTTTTTTGTAGCTTTTAATTTTTGCTCCCACACATAACTTGGGGATCCGTTGATGGGGATATCCCAAGCTGTTTGGATAGTGTCCATGAACCCTTCTTTTTCGATCCAAAGAGGGTTAAATTTAAAGGGAATGGGGCCAAGATCTTCTTCAGGGGCCAAAAGGAGTTGGATTGGCTTGTGATCCGAGGAAAGCTTGGGAAGAATTTTTGTTGATATGAGGAGATTTTCCATCAGCAGGGAGGATTGTATTAGAAATCTGTCTAGCCGGGTAGCGATGTGGTCAGGCCCAATTCTGTTGTTTGTCCAAGTATATTTGCCTCTTGCCGGGGCAAAATCTAGAAGGTCCCACTGCTGCATTATTTCTTCTACAAAAGGGAGCATCTGATCTCTGTTGCTGTTTCCCCCCCTTTTTTCTTTTGGCTTCATGACTAGGTTTAGATCTCCTCCCAGAACAATATTATTGAGGGAGTGTTGATCTAAGAAGGCCGAGAGGGTATTCCAACAGTCTCTTTTTTCTGCATAGTTAACAAGTACATATAAATTGAATAAGGCTATAGTTAACTTACTTTCTAGATGCTTGAGCTCTGTGAAGATCCAGTGCTGGGTCTCATGGCAGTTAGACATATGGAACAGATCTTCCGGCCAGAGAGTTGCAACACCTCCCGAGGTTCCCTTTGAGCTGACTGCTATGCCTTCGTTCTTCTTCCATTTTGATTTGCTGATGTCCTTGAGAGCTTGCCCATCGATTTTGGTCTCTTGGAGCAGGAGGATGTCTGAGGGTTCTATTTTCATTAGATCTTTGACGGCTTCGATTTTTGGTTGGGTCCCCAGGCCTCTACAATTCCAAGAGACTATTTTCATTATTTACCTGGCGAGGGATTTGGGATTCCTCCCTTGTTGGATCTTCGTCTAGTATTTCTTCCTATTGTCATCTCTATTGTAGATTGGCTGCCTTGCATTTTGAGACGCTCTGCCTCCTCCTCCCTGACTGCTTTGTGGGTCTTCCTGCCTGCCTTCTTCGAGGGTCTCTCGTAGGTCTCTTCCTCTGAGGAATCTGATGGTTCTGGCAATTTTTTCTTCTTTGTTATATCAGCATATGAAAGCCTGGAGGGGCTGCCCTGAGGAGAGCCAAGTGATGCTTCTCCGTCATGCTCTTTATTTGCCTGGGATTCTTCGGCCTGTGCTGGTATGTTCAGGTCCGTTTGTAGAGGTTCTGATGGAGAGGCTTCTTCAGAAATTGGGGTCTCCCACGATTTCTGTTGGGTTTCATTTTCTTTGCTGGGGTTTCCTTGATTAGTCCCCTTTGCGGCTCCTTTCCCTGTTGCTTTTGCATTACCCGTTTTCTGGATTGTGGTCCATTGATCTCCCTTGGGGGGATGGTTCTGGGCTTCCGTTTTTTTCTTGCAGTGTCTTGCAAAGTGTCCATAGCTGTGGCAGTGTCTGCATTTAAAGGGGATCTGCTCATAATCCAGCTCCTGGATATGGGACCATCCTGCCACTGTGAGTTTTATTGCTTCAGGTAGTCCTTCTTCCAGATCTACTTCCACGCATATTCGGGCGCAGGAGTATTGATCTTTCCTTACGGCCTGGTCAATGTATCTGCCAAGGGAGTTACCTATGATTTGAAGAGATTTCTGGCTCCAGCAATGCAGGGGGAGATGGGGCAGCCGAACCCACACTGGAACCGCTGATGGAACATCCTGGGTCGGATCGAAATCTGGGGACCATTTATTTAAGTATAATCCCTGAGGCCCCATGAAGTATGGCCCGTTCCTGAAGATGAGACTCCGATCTTCTGCTGATTCAAACACAAATACAAAGAAACCTTTGCCTACAAAGTAAGATTTAATTCCTTCCTTGATCAAAGGGGTCCAATTTCTCTTGATCCAGTCTTCTACAGATTTAGGCAATGGCCATAGGCCAGTGAACTGTCCTATGAGCCCTCTTTCTGCGAGATTCAATGCCGAGCGACAGGTTTCTTCCTCAGGGAGGGCCACCGTAGGAATGCAATCTTTTTTCTTGACGAATTTCAGTTGCTGGGCAGAAGGAGGCCGTCTGTTGCATGCTGCGATTATCTTCTGGAATTCAATGACCTCGGGAGGGAGCGGGGGAGGATCCGCCTCCCCATCACCTGGCATGGCTGCCTAGACCGCAGTTGCTTGGGATCGGTGCACCAGTTCAGACGGCGCAGAGGCTAGGTCTTGCGCGGATCTGATCCGGTCTTATCGGAGCTCTCAGAGCCTTCGATAGTTATGAAGCCTTTGATGTGTAGTAGGTCGGTTTGATCAAATCCTTTAGCCTGGGTTTCTGCTGCCAATAATCTTCCCAGAACCTTGTAGTTGTACCATCCCTAACTTCCCAGAAGCTGTGCTGTTGGATTAAGTTCTTGTGTTGCTTCGCTGCATTCCAGATTAGGGATCCTGGGCCAACTTTTGTGAGTTGAATTAGATCTTCTACAGGTTTGTTGTTGGCGTATTTTGCTGTCCAGAGGGTAGCCCAGGGAGTGTGCGGCGCCGTGAGCCATTTCTACCAGATGCGTCCTCCATGACAGCGTTGCTGTGATAGGGATCGCGAAGCCCTGTGCCCCCTGAGTTCTTTGGAAGACAAACTGCGTCCCATTTTACCAGAGCCCATTTGCGATTCTGTCCCGAGTTGCTCCACAGAGAGGATCTTTGGAGTTGTTTGATTTCTTTGAGAACCCATTTTGGCGCTGCCAAGACAGAAAAGAGATACAACAGTATAGATTGTAATATAGCTTTGATTAAGACTAAGCGACTAGCCATATTGAGGGATTTGCGAGTCCATGAAGAGAGGTGAGCTTCCAATTTTTCTAAGAGCAGGTGCCAAGATGAGTGTTTCAAAGCAATATCAGTGATGGGAGCTCCCAAATATTTGGATGAGAGTGCAACAATCGAGAATCCAAGGATACGAGCAATAGAAGCTTGGGTAACAACAGGGGTATGCAAAAAGAAAATTTGGGATTTAACCTTATTGATGTTCGCTTCAGAGGTAGCCGAGAAATTAGTTAGCAGGGATTTAAATTTGAGGGCTTCCTGGACTGAAGGATGACCAAATAGCATGTTATCGTCCACGAATTGCTGGTGGGTAAAAGCAGGGGAGTTGGGAAATAAGAGGCCTCTTAATTGCTGGGAATGAAGAGCTTCTTTGATGCTTCTACCAAGACCTTCTGCCATTATGACAAACAGAAAAGGGGATAGGGGATCTCCCTGTTGGATTCCGGAGGGATGAAAAGGGGAGGGGGGGATGCCATTAATCAAAATGGAAAAGAAGGTGGAGGTTGAGACTCATGACCCATTTAACCCATGGGGGGGGGGGGGAACCAAGAGCAATTAACATCTTTTGCATATAATTCCAGCTTAAGCTATCAAAGGCTTTAGAGAGATCGATTTTAAGAAGCATACCTGCTTTTTTAGACTGTTTCAAGGAGTGAATGATCTCATGAGTAAGTATGATGCCATCTGTGATCTGTCGGCCTTCCACATACCCTGATTGCTCTGGCGATATGAGTAGTGGTAGCAACGGTTTGAGCCTCGAGGCAATGACTTTGGAGACAATTTTGTAGATGACGTTACATAAAGCGGTAGGCCTGAATTTGTCAGGGGTCTGAGATTGTGCTTCCTTGGGAACGAGGGCAATGAAGGTTGCGTTCATGGAGGGAAGCATCCACCGATTGGTTTTGGATTCCTCAACTACCTGCGAAACCTCCATTTTAATCAGATCCCAGAAGTTGTGGAAAAAGTTGGATGTGACCCATCGGGGCTAGGCGCTTTTCCTTCTTTTAATTGGCGCATCGCATGTTCCACCTCCTATAAGGAAATCGGCCTAAGAAGGCACTGATCATGTTCCTTGGTTATTACTTTTGGAATAGTCTTGGTTATTTTTTCTATGGCCGCCGTCCTATCTGTCTGTGGTTCTTGGTGAACCTGCTTGAAGTAGGTGAGAAGTTCTTGTTCTATATCTTCATGATTTTCTACTCTTTCCCCTTACCTGTTCTAGATGTGAGTGATGGTATTGTTCATTCTCCTTTGAACAATAGTGCGATGCAAAAACTGTGTTTCTTTCGCCTTCCTTAAGCCATCTAACTCTTGATTTTTGTTTCCAAAGTGCTTCTTCTTGCTTTGCTCTTTCTGATATTTGTGAATGCAGGTGTTTTTCCTGCTCTAAGAGTTCCTCTGATCTTCCTTCTGTGATAATCCTCTGTTGTAGTCTTTTCATGTCTTGATCTAGAGCATTTTGTGCTTGGAAAATATTGCCAAAAGTGGAGTGGTTTCATTATTTGATGTTGATTTTGAGATTTTTGGGTTGTTGCTGGAATTGATACATTTTTGAGCCTTTCGAAGGCTTGAAGTTGTTCAAGACCGTATTTATTAGGTTGTTGAAATCTGGATGCGACAGCGAGAAAGTTTCAAAGCGAAAAGGCCGACGTGTAGTGTTGCCTGGTTTTGTCCATTGAAGCGAAATTGACCAATGATCTGAGCCTGAGAGAGGCAGGATTGAAGCTGAGAGATCTCCGCCTAGATGGATTGCATTGTCAAAGAGCAAGAATCTGTCCAGTCGAGAGGCTATTTGTTGTGAGCCTACTCTTTTATTGTTCCAAGTATAAATTCCATTATTAAATGGCATATCAATGAGCCAATTTTTTTGGATGAAGTTTTTTAAATGACTGCTCTCCTTGTGTAGTTTATTCCTGCCTCCTCTCTTTTCTTCCAGTTTGGTTATCATGTTGAAGTCTCCTCTTGTAGTCCAGAGTGGATGAGTTCTGTCAGCGTTGATCAAAGATAGGGTATTCAGTATGTCTATCTTGTTCATGGCCTCCTGGGGAAAGTAGACATTAGTTAAGTGACCATGTATATTTGTCCTTGTTATGTGGAAGGTAGTTTGAATGAAGTGCTTACTCGCATGAATGTTGGTAAGCGTGATGGCTTGTTCATCCCAGATTGTTGCAAGGCCTCCTGAAGCTCCTGAGGCATCCATTGCTACTGCTTTACTACCTGGCCATGCTTTTGCAATGGTTGGTCCAGAGTTGTAGAGTTACATTTGGTTTTTTGCATGAAGAAGATTTGGGGTTTCTCCTGCTAGATCATACTTTTTATCAATCTATATTTCCCAGGGCTGTTGATCCCTCTAATATTCCATGAAATTAGCTTCATGATGAAGTATTGGGGAGAGTGTTGCAATACTTTGTAAGCTTGGAATATCTTCTTGATTCCACCAACGTTTCCCCAATGCAAATAGTTCATTGGAGATCCGTTTTCCTTCCTCTCTTTTTATTGTATTTGGTAATGTTTTTTCCATTCCATTGACTTCCAGGCTGTATGCCGAGGGTTCTTTGCTGTTGTGCTATGGAAAGAATCACTTCCAGGTTTTCCAGCTGTCTTTCTGGAATCTTGTCATAATTTTTTGTCTTACAGGCTTGTTATAAGCCCAGTATATCCAAATCTCCAATATCTATGCTTTCAGGTTCCTCTTCCATGTGCTGGGTTTCGCTCCTTTCCTCTGTAGTTTCTGTTGTAGCTGTGAAAGTGGGCTGCATGTTGTCCACATCCATGCCTTGAGGGTTCCCTGTTGGGACCAAACTGGGAGAGGAAGAGGTGAGGTCTATGGTTTGTTTAGATTTCTGGGTTTTCTTTGAGCTAGTGGGGGCGGATTGAGCTTTCGTCTTGGGAAGCTCCTCAGAAGGGTCAGGGATTTCAGAGTTGTTTATCTCCGGCTGAGCTAGGGTTTCAAAAATATTACTTGTGGAACGCATGGAAGAGTTGGTAGCAGGTGTCTTAGGGTTTGAAACAGGTTTTTTGGGGTTCTTTCTACAATTGGTGACTTCGGTAAAGCCATCCGAATCAGATTTATCAGAAGAGGTGGGGGGTGAGGTTTTCATATTTGAAGCACAATCGCAGAATAAATGACCAAGGGCATGGCATTTCCTGTAGTGAAATGAGACATGTTCATAATCTATTCATTGAACCCATTCAAAATCATCATGGTAAAGACTTATCGCATTCGGAAGAGCTTTTCTAAGATGCATATAGATGCAGATTCAGGCATATGAGGTATATATTCAGAGTTTAGTCTCCTCTGCAATTTTGATAAATTCCCCTAGGCCATTGCCAATATCTTGTAGTGAATCTTCATCTCAGTACTCCAGAGGGAGGGAGTAGAGACAGATCCAAACTGGTGCCCAACTAAGATCTTCTTTATCCGGGTTGAATCTTTCAATCCAATCCCTCAGATACAGTCCAGCTGCATTGAAAAAATACGGCCCTCCACGAGGACTCTGTTTCTATCTTCTAGACAGTTGAAAATTGCTGTGAAAAATCCTTTAGGGCCCAACTGCAAGGTAATGTGTCCTTTCGGCTTCCACTTGGCTACAATCCAACCATGTAGAGCTTTCTCCGTAGGCCAAAGCCTATAAATTTCCCAATAAAGGCATGATCCTTCATGTACTGTATTTGAGCATTGATTCGGTTGCTTGGGAGCTCAATCTTAGGTCTTTCAGCTGCAACCGGCTTGCAGGTGGCCGATGTCACTTTGAGATTCTCATTGTCGATCGTCTTGTCTGTTTGCATATCCTGTCCTGCTCTCATTTTGTCCTGGACAGTTTGCCTAAAAGCTTCCTCATGCATTTGAGTGTTTTCATTTCCATTAGGGGGAGGCACCATGTCCTCCCGTTGAGGGAGACTCATGATTTGCGCGCCGCTCCTTGTCTCTTATGGTTTTTCATATTGCTGGAAAGTGTTGGCAGGGTTGCTGTGATCTTTGCAGGTCTGCCGTTGCAGGTTTGTCCTTAACCCTAAACTGCCATGTTTGCCAGAGCTCGATCAGAAAATGCCACAGGTATGAAAGTACTTGAGAAACAACAGGAAAAACAAATTCTGTGAGGAACTGGAGCTAGAATACTTCAGTTAGGAATTTTGTAATAAATGTTTTACAAAGCGACAAGGTTTTGGCATCAAAATCCAACCATGTAATGTTATTTGTTAAGTCACCGGTTCAATTCTTGGCCCTTGATATCACCTCACCAATATTATATATATAT
>APFE031740932.1:2229-36176 GCA_000404065.3 Pinus taeda | reverse complement strand
CACCCATACCCACAGATTTCATAAGAGTGTCTAACACAATTGTCCCAGGCAATAGACTCACAAAGGAGTCAAACTTCATATTTATATATGGTTAAGGCCCTTCACCACCAACTCCTTTGAATAGGAACCCAATCACCCTGCCATTATCTCCTATCAGAACTCTTTCCGCTCTTATAACCTTCATAAGAGACTTAACGAAGCCTTTTCTTCATATTCCTCCATCGTTAGACACACACACACATATATATATAATTATTCCTCTCAACCTTTGGCTAATACATATTTAACACATAAAACCATTCTATATGCGAAAACACCTTTACAAAGGAAACTTACGCAAATATACTCTTTTCCGCTTTATGTATGGCTTCGGTGCAGATTTCAAGGCTAAACCTCATCACAATCACTATCGGCTATATTCCACAGTGATACATATATATATGCCTTCCATTTCCCGATATGTGATTTCCCTACAAACTCGGGAAATACACTATCGACACTTTATTCTTCGCTATCATGTTTACAAAGGAAAACACCCCAAAACATATATATCGGACTTCAAATCCATTGAACCCGCATGTATAAATGCGTCGGGTTCGCTACCCATCTGCCCTTTGTATTATTGCAAGTCTTCTCCATACGTTGATTCTGATATCCCGATATCTCCTATTCGCTTTATCGCTATTGGCGATCGACCCTTGCTTAATCCACTGTCGCCAGTCCTTTGTCGGCTTCGATATGCGATTTGCGATTAGATTTGGACCGTTGATCTGGATCTTGATTCGATGGTCCTCATTTCATCGGCAATCGCTCATCGCTATAACTCAATGACTCACTCTGAAGACTTTAAAAGGCTTTCCGCCGCTGCGATTTAATCTCAGCCGTTGATCTTAATGATCCAACAACTACTGAGCATCCATGCTTCACTTTTCCACTCGACTCTCCCTACTTAGTTTTTCTGCATTTTCTTCAGTTTCTTCTTTGTAGTTTGGCTTCTTCAAAGGTTCTACTTTCCACTCTTCTACTGCTCAACTCATTCTCTCTAGGGCTTAACTTCAATCCTTCTCTTCAGAGCTTCGCTCTGATGCTCCAATTGGACCCAATGGCCCCTTTTGGTTCTTCTGAATCGCGCTTCTCTTTCTTTGCTTGTTCTTCAGAACTCCACCTTCCACGGATCAACTTCTCTGAGCTTAACTCTTAAGCACATCCTTGCTATGCCATTTCTCTAGAGCTTCCTCTGTCTCTTCACTTGGATTCAAAATCCATTGTGATTCATCTGAATCAATCTGTCCCTCTGCGTCCTTCAGAATTCTGCCTGCAACCTGTTGCAGAAGCTACGAATTCACAGTAAACTCATATATGGAATACTTTAATATTCTGACACAGTCAGGAAATAACTCTGCCTATATTAATATAAAATGAAATGATTCCATTTGAGACTCTTCGATCTCGCACACACACACACAGAGGCCTGATTTCCTATTAGTGGCCTCCTCCTATTGAACGTGCAGGTTCACTTATTTATAAGAATGCATTGGATTGGATCATTGGAGGATCCGATCACCCCTATAACAAAAGCCCTAAAGCTCTCTGCATGCATACATATGTAGCAGATAAGTCTCCTTGAGACTTTATCCATTCCATCTTTTCCTCTGTTTTAAAACAAAAAAAGTCTTCTTATCAAGTTCCCATTTAATGCCTAAAAGCTCTCTCTTGTTCCTAGAATCATGGAACTGTTGAAGAGTTGGATTTGACTTCTACAACTCATGTTCTCATTTATTTGTTTTTGAGAGCATTTACATATTCTCCCATTATCTAATTAAATCACACTCAAAGGCCTAAATATTGCCTTAACTTGATACTTAGGAAAACTATTTCCTAAAATGCATGACCCCCTATGTCTACTATTTACAATGATTTTCCTTGGGTTGAATGCTCCTGCATGAAACTCCCAAAGTGGAAAATATTCATGATCTCCTGATCATATGTCTTCTAGTCTTGGTCTTCCTGGATCCCACACTTTGTTCTGTAACTGTCCAGATGCTTTAATCCTTTGCTGCCGCTGCACTTCTGCTGTCTTTTGCTCCATTTTCTTCTTCCTGTCAATCAGGTTCAACTTCTGATTGATCTTGCTTCATGTTGTTACCATTTTCCTCCATTTGAATTGCTTCATCATCTGCTACCATATTTCTTCAATTTCTATGTCCAGCATATCTTTGGGCTGGTCCATCTTCTGCTTCTTACTTCTGTCTTCTTCTCTTTGTTTCGGTTACTATTGTTGTCTTCTATGCTTACTTTTCTTTTACTTGCTTCATTCTTTGGTTTACTTGCTCTTGCTTTACTTGCTGCCATTTTTTATGCCTCCCTATCATCCTTACCTTCTTTCATGATTGAATCTTGCTTTCTCTTTCCTTCAAAGAATCCTCTATTCCTGCTTACTCCAAGCCTCTGTTGGAACTGCTACAATCTCCCATTGTAGTCTTTATCATTCAGCACATTACCTTTTCCTGTGTGCAAATTCCTTTTCGCAGAAATCTTCCCCACTTTATTTATGCTCTGATAGTAATAGTGCTTTGACCTCAATTCTACTCTGATACCACTAATGGTGTAGGGCTACACCTGCACCCATACCCACAGATTTGATAAGAGTGCATAACACAACTGTCCAAGGCAATAGACTCACAAAGGAGTCAAAATTCATATTTATATATGGTTAAGGCCCTTCACCACTAGCTCCTTTGAATCAGAACCCAATCACCTCGCCATTATCTCCTATCAGAGCTCTATCCGCTCTTATAACTTCATATGAGACTTAACAAAGCCTTTTCTTCATATCCCTCCATCGTTAGACATATATATATATAATTAGTCCTCTCAACCTTTGGCTAATACATATTTAACACATAAAACCATTCTATATGCGTAAATACCTTTACAAAGGAAATTTACGCAAATATACTCTTTTCTGCTTTACGTACAACTTCGTCATAGATTTCGAGGCTAAACCTCATCGCAATCGCTATCAGCTATATTCCACGGCCATACATATTTATATGCCTTCCATTTCCCGATATGCGATTTCCCTACAAATCCGATAAATACACTATCAATGCTTTATTCTTCTCTATCCTGTTTACAAAGGAAAACACCCCAAAACATATATATCGAACTTCAAATCCATTGAACCCGCGTCTATAAATGCATTGGGTCCGCTACCCATCGGCCCTTTGTATTATCGCAAGTCTTCTCCATACGTTGATTCCGATATCCTAATACCTCCGATTCGCTTTATCGCTATCGGCGATCGGCCCTTGCTTAATCCACTGTTTCCAGCCCTTTGCCGGCTCCAATATGTGATTTGCGATTAGATCTGGACCGTTGGATCTAGATCTTGATCTGATGGTCCTCATTTCATTGGCAATCGCTCATCGCTATAACTCAATGACTCACTCCGAAGAATTTAAAAGGCTTTCCGCCGCTGCGGTTTAATCTCAGTCGCTGATCTTAATGATCCAACGACTACTGAGTGTCCATCCTTCACTTTTCCACTCGACTCTTTGTACTTAGTTTTTCTGTGTTTTCTTCAGTTTCTTCTTTGTAGTTCTGCTTCTTCAAAGGTCCTACTTTCCACTCTTCTACTGCTCAACTCATTCTTGCTAGGGCTTAACTTCACTCCTTCTCTTCAGAGCTCCGCTCTGATGCTCCAATTGGACTCAATGGCCCCTTTCGATTCTTCTGAATCGTGCTTCTCTTTCTCTACTTGTTCTTCAGAACTCCGCCTTCCATGGATCAACTTCTCTAAGCTTAAGTCTTAAGCGCATCCTTGCTACGCCATTCCTCCAGAGCTTCCTCTGTCTCTTCACTTGGATTCGAAATCCATTGTGATTCCTCTGAATCAATCCGTCCCTTTGCGTCCTTCAAAATTCTTCCTGCAACATGTTGTAGAACCTATGAATTCACAGTAAACTCATACATGGAATACTTTAATATTCTGACACAATCAAGAAATAACTCTTCCTATATTAATATAAAATGAAATGATTACATTTGAGACTCTTCGGTCTCGTGCACACACACACACACAGAGGCCTGATTTCCTATTAGTGGCCTCCTCCTATTGAACACGTAGGTTCACTTATTTATAAGAATGCATTGGATTGGATCATTGGAGGATCTGATCACCCCTCTAACAAAAGCCATAAATCTCTTTGCATGCATACATATGTGGCGAATAAGTCTCCTTGAGACTTTATCCATTCCATCTTTTCCTCTGTTTTAAAATAGAAAAGTCTTCTTATCAACTTCCAATTTAATGCCTAAAAGCTCTCTCTTGTTCCTAGAATCATGGAATTGTTCAAGAGTTGGATTTGACTTCTACCACTCATGTTCTCATTTATTTATTTTTGAGAGCATTTACATATCCTCCCATTATCTAATTAAATCACACTTAAAGGCCTAAATATTGCCTTAACTTGATACTTAGGAAAACTATTTCCTAAAATGCATGACCCCCTATGTCTACTATTTACAATGAATTTCCTTGGGCTGAATGCTCTTGCGTCACTAGCTAGCCAAATTCCCCAACAGATGTATTTTGGGATTGCATTCCAAATTTGAGCCCATGTTGATTTTCTCTTCAGAGTGTGAGGGTAGTGTTCTTTCCATGGGACGAAGAGACTGACTATTGACAGCTGCGCTGGAATTTGAGCGTTGAGCCCCAACATTGCTTGCATCCATACTTCTTGAGTGAAGGGGAAGTCGATGGATAAATGATCAATTGTTTCCTGAACCATGCAGCAGAGAGGGCATCTTATCCCTAGTGAAGACCCTTTTGTACGTGAGAGTCCAGCAGAAGAAATTGATTTTTGGGAGACCAAAGGGATCCCAAACATGTTACCAAAGCTTTGAAGAGTGGATCTATGGTTGGTGTTCTTGTAGAGCAGCAAAACCCTACAGTACTGTGTAAACTTTGGTCTTCCCCCAGCCCCACTTGTCCCTCGAGTGGAGATGCACTGGAGCCAGACTAGATAGCTTAGCTAGAAGGAGTTGAAGTTGAGGAAGCATCTAGTCAGGGGGGCATAGGAGGGCCCAATTGCTCTAGTTCCCTCCAGGATCCCAAGAGAATATATCAACAAGCTTGTGAATACCTTTCTAAATGAGCCAATTATGCAAATCTGTAATTTCAATGGCAAGCTTTAGGGGTTGGAGGCCCATGATATTATCTTCCCACAGCCCAATTCTTTTTCCGTTTCCTGGGATTCTGTAAAGATGGTCTTTAAAAAACTCCCAACTTTGGCTGCAAAGCTTCCATAACGTGGTTTCTTTGTAGGAAGCTCATTCATACATATTATTTATTGTGACTCCGTGCAGATACCTTTTTATTAGAACTTGACTTGCTGGGTGTCTTTGATTTGAGAAGATTTTCCAGAGGATCTTGCCTCCCAAAGCTAAGTTTGCTAGCCTGGGATCTCTTACCTGTAGTCTGCCTTCAGATATTGGCCTTTTCACTATGTCCCAGCTTACAAGGTGTTTTTTTTTTGGTTCCCCTTTCCTCCTTGCCATAGGAAATTTCGAATAAGCTTTGATAGTTGTTCTGTGATCATTTTTGGAGCTAAAAGAAATGAGGCCTAGTAGATAGGAAGGGAGGAGAGGATTGATTTAACAAGAATGAGCTTCCCGGCTGTGGTAAGCCACTGCCCGCCCCATGTAGTCATTTTTGCCTTGATTTTACTGATAATTCCTATCCAATGGGGGGCCTTGCTTGTTCCCAATGTTAAAGGCAGGCCTAGGTACTTGAATTTTTCCCAAGAGACATGGCCTGTGAAGCCCAAGACTTGGGCGATCTTGATTGGTATACCACTCAACCATACACAATGCTTTTCCTCTTGTTGACCATAGCTCCGGATACTCTGTAGAAGCTTTGAATTACTTCATTGAAGGCCATTGCAATTTTAATGGAGGCTCCTCCCATAAGGATAGAGTCATCGACGAACAAGGCATGATTGATTGGAGTTGTTCCTTTTATCGCCCTTATGCCTGGAAGTGTCCCATTGAGCTTCTGTGCTATAAGCTTTCGGCTCAGGGTGTCTGCCATCAAAATGTACAAGAAGGGGGGATAGAGGGTAACCTTTCCTAATACCCCTCGAAGCTTTGAAGTAGTTTGCCGGCCTACCATTTACAAGAGGAGCAATCCAGGGTTCTCCAATACATGCTTTGATCAATTTTATAAAATCAGAACTGAAACCAAATGCAGAAAGAACTTGGAGGAGGAAAGAGTGCCTTACTCAATCAAAGGTGTTCGTCATGTCCAACTTAATGAGCATACCTTGCTCTTTGCATTGATGGCTGGCATGGATGATTTCCTGCACCAGAATCACATTGTCTAGGATGTGCTGACCTTTGACAAACCCACCTTGGTTGGGGGAGATGAGTTTTTCTAGCAACGACTTTATTCTATTTGCAAGTAACTTGGTGAGGATTTTGTAAGACGCATTACAAAGCAAGATTGGCCTGTAGCGGTCAAACACTACCGGGTTCGCTTATTTTGGTATTAGTGCTAGGAAGGTGGAGTTTGTGCTTCATCCCACTTTGGCTTTACAGAGGAAACCTTTGATCATTCAGTACAAATCAACCTTGATGATGTCCCAGCAGATTCTATAAAAGTGGATGGAAAAGCCATCGGATCATGGGGCCTTGTCTGGTTCCATCTTCCATATAACATTGCTGATTTCATCTTTAGTAAAGGGCTTCAGGAGAATTGAGTTATCCTCCTCGTTTACCAGTCTTGGAACATGCTTGAGGAAGGCTTGTGATTCCTCAACATCTTCCATACTTTATTCTTTGTACAGCTACTGAAAGTGAGAGGTTGTAGCCTCTTTTATCAGACTTGTGCCTTTGAGAACGACCCCTTTTGGTGAGGTGATTTCAACAATGTGGTTTCTAGAAATTTGAGTTCGAATTTGCTTGTGAAAGAAGGCTAAATTTTTGTCTCCAAACACAAGCCAGAGATTGCGTGATTTGAGCCTCAGGGATTCTTCCTCCTCTCTGAATGATCGGAGAGTGCTGATTTGGAGATCTTGGTCATTCTGAATTTCTGTGCAGGTAATATTTTGCAGCTCCGGGCCCCTTTGCAGATCCAACGACTGCTTTATATTCTATTTTCTATGACTAGAGGGGGAGCCTGTAGGCTTTTTATCCATTCTTTTAGAGCCGTTTTGGTGCCCTTTAGCTTTTGCTCCCACACATAGCTAGGTGAAACAGGGACATGGGTGAGCTAGGCCTTCATAATTATATCCATGAACCCTTCTCTGTTTGCCCAAAGAGGGCTAAACCAAAAGGGGATTGGCCCCAAATTTTCCTCTTCTTCTAGCAGAAGTAGAATGGGTTTGTGATCTGAAGTCAGCTTTGGCATAATTTTTTTTGGAGATGATCTTTTTTTTTTTATCTGAGAGGAGAGTGCTCTGAAGTAGGAATCTATCCAACCTGGCTGAGATGTGTTCCGTCCCAGCTCTGTTATTTGTCCATGTGTAAAGCCCTATTTTTGGTTTAAAGTCCAGTAAATCCCATTGTTGAATTAGGTCTTCTACGAAGGGAAGGAAGTTGTCCCTGCTGCTAGTTCATCCTCTTTTTTCCTTTGGGTCAAGGATTAGATTGAAGTCCCCTGCTAGAACTATATTCTTGAGGAAGTAGGTTTCAAGGAAGTCGGACAGGGTTTGCCGACAATATTTCTTTTCTGCATAGAGGACCGGTACGTAAATATTAAAGAGAGCAAAGGTAATCTTACTTGGAAGGTGCTAAAGTTCGATGTATATCCAGTGCTGCGTTTGAAAGGAGCTCTCAAGTAAAAACTTGTCATCCTCCTAGAGGGTGGCAAGCCCACCGCATGTACCCCTTACACTTATTGCTTTTCCAGCTTTTGTTTTCCATTTTGCTTTGCCGAGTTCTAGAAGGGCTTCCCCTTCTATTTTAGTCTCTTGGAGCATGAGGATATCAGGATATTCTGATTTCAATAGGTTCTTGATTGCTTCAGCTTTTGTGGGATTCCCTAGTCCTCTACAATTCCAAGAGACTAATCACATTCTTTACTACCAGAGGGTGGGGTAGTACCTCCTTTGGGAGGCCTAGTTCTAGTATTTCTACCAATGGACATCTCAATCATGGGCTGGATGCCTTGCATTTTTTGTCTCTCCACCTCTTCTTCTCTAGCCTCTCTATGGGATTTCCTCCCCAATATTTCCGTGGGCCTCTCAGTTGTCTCATCTTCCGAGGATCCCGATATCTCTAGAGTCTTCTTCCTTGTCATATTTGCATAGGTAGGGGAACTAAAGGCACCTTTTGGAGTTCCTTTTTGGAGAGGGCATGTTTCTCCTTGCCTTTTGTCTTCTTCCATGGTGGTGGCCTGCTGTTTAGCCTATTTTATCTACTGGAAATGGGAGATCTTATGGTGTGTTGAGTATTTCAAAGGGGTTGGTGGGTATGTCTGCTCTTGAGAGGGTTGAGCTCCCCTTCGCTTGGGCTATGAATGGAGCATCGCTCCCCATGGACACTCCCTTTCCTTTGGATCCATTGTTCTGCTTTGTTGTTCCTAGTTTCTGGACCTGAGTCTATTGATCTCCTTTCATATTCTCTGGCCCCTCCTCTGATTTCTTTTTGCAATGCCTGGCAAAGTGCCCATAGCCATGGCAGTGCTGACATTTAAATGGGAGTTGCTCATAATCTAACACTTGGATGTGCATCCATTCATCCACTGTGAGTTTTATAGCTTTAGAAAGGCCTTCCTCCAGGTCTACTTCTACACAAATTCTTGCACAGGAGTATTGGTCCCTCATTTATGCTCGGTCAATGTATTTGCCAAGTTTATTGCCTATGGTTTCTAAGGATTTGGGATTCCAAAATTGCAAAGGTAAATGAGGAAAGCGCACCAAAATAGGGATAGTAGAGGGCATGTCTTGTATTGGATCGAAGTTTGGAGTCCATTTATTCAAATACAAACCCTGAGGCCCCATGAAATATGGTCCATTTCTGAATATGAGGTTTATGTCTTCTATCGCTTCAAATATGAATACAAAGAATCCTTCGCCGACGAAGTGGCTTTTGATTCCTTCCTTGACAAGAGGTCGCTAGTTCGTTTGCACCCAGGCATCTACAACTTTAGGCGATGGTCATAACCCAGTGAATTGCCCAATAAGCCCTCTTTCTGCTAGATTCAACGCCGCTTTGCAGGGTTCTTCAGTAGGCAGAAAAACTGTGGGGATGGAGTCCACTCTTTTAACAAACTTCTGCTGGTTTTCGGTTGCTGGCCATTTTTTTCTTGCTGCCACCAGTTCCCGGAACGTTGATAGCTCAGATGGGAGGGGAGGATCCAGTTTGCGGCCCCCTCCTGGGGCCATGGTGTTGGGGTTACTCACAGTTTCTGGCTGTTTGCTCCTTCACGCTTGCAATGCTCTCTACCCTCACATATCTCTGCTACTCCTCTTTCTGGTGCCTGCAAATGGTTGCCCTTCTCATCCTTCGGCTCCCCATGGCTCCGAAAGTTATCAATTTTGAATATAGGCAGTTTTGAAGCAATAGAACTTAACTGTATATTTCAAATGTGAAGATTACTTTCGTAACAATCTTTACTTACACAAGCGACAAGTCAAAATAAAAAAGAGAATATCATTTATAAAGCCAAAAGTAAATCTTTTTCAACTTGTATTATTCTTTCTAAAAAATAAACTAAAGGCTATAATATATAGTGGACAAAAGAGATCATCTTCTATGGAAAGAATTTCTTTAAAATCTGCCCATTAACAGGTAGAGATTCTCTCTTACCTGATAAATATTGTAATATAAAAGTTGATGGGCCTATTTGTTCCACAATCTGAAACGGGCCAAGCCACATTTGTTGGAAATTGGTATGCTTACCTTTCTCTTTGTGGGCTTTATCCCATTTCAATACTAGGTCTCTGAGTTGAAAATATTTTGAACTCATAGAGTTTGAATCAAAGGAAGATTTGACTAACTGCTGATGATGTGCATGTGTGATCCTGGCCTTTTCTCTTTCCCCTTCAAGCTTAAGAATTTGTAACTGTCTAACTTGCATAGATGAGGAAGGAGCTTCTTCAATGAACTGAACTAAGGCTAAAAAGGGAATAGCTACATTTATAGGTAAGACGACCTCTTTCCCATAGACCAATTAAAAGGAGAAATGTCAATGAAGGCTTTCTGAGTTATTTAATCCACCCATAGAGATAACATCAAAGACTTATGCCAGTTCTTTTGGCCTTGGTCAACAGTTCGTTTAATAATCCTAACGAGATTCTTGTTTGTGGATTCAGCTAACCCATTTCCTTGCTGATAATAATTAGCAGAGTAATTAAGCTTAAAACCTCTTTTAAGAGCAAACTCTATCACAACATTGCCTGAAAAATAAGATGCATTATCAAACATTAGGGTAGATGGCATGCCAAATCTGGTAATGATAAATTGATCTATGAATTCAATAATGTTTTCAAAATTGGCTACCTTGAGTGGAATTGCTTCCACCCATTTGGTGAAATAATCACTGGCTGCAAGGATATATCTATGATGCTTAGAAGAATGAGGAACGATCTCACCTATTATGTCCAATCCCCATTGCTCGAATGGTTGGTCAATGTTGACTGGATGTAATGGTAATGCTAGTTTCCTCTGTCTTCCAGCGGTTGTTTGAAAATTTTTACATCTCCTTACATAACTATGTGCATCTTTGAATAATGTTGGCCAGTAATAGCCGACATGCAGGATTTTATGTGTAGTGGTATCTCCTCCAAAGTGACCGCCAGCTGGTCCATCATGAAGTTCTTGCAACACCTTCTCTGCCTCATATTTTTCAAGACATATAAGTAAAACATAATCATAATTTATTCTAAACATCACATCATTGACAATTTGATATTATCTAGCTTTTAATCTCAAGGCCCTTTTCTTTGTGCAATTTAATTGCGTTGGGGCATATCCGTTTCTCAACTAAAATATGATATCAACATATCTTGACTCAGTGTCGTTAAGGCTTACCTCATAGACTTGTCCATCGTCACCTGAATGCTCTAATGCTGATAGATTTGATGCTCCTGCCAACATCCTGCAAAAACCTTGACCTTTTACAATTTTTGCTGGTCTGATTTCGATGTCATATTCTTGCAGAGCTGTAACCCAATTTGCTCTTTTCTCACCTACATCCCTTTGTATTAACAAGTTTCTCACTACTGAGAATGGTACTATTACTTTGGTGTGGGTTTTGAGGAGAAAAGCTCTGAAGTGTTTTATTGATTTGAAAACAGCAAAAGCTTGTTTTCCAATGTCTAAGTAATTCAATTCAGCTCCTTGCAAATTGGAGCTAAAGAAAGAGATTGGGGCTTCAACTTTTTCTTCATTTACTTGTGTCAATATGGTTGCATATAATTTCTTAGAAGTGAAAGTATATAAAATGAAATGATTTGAAAAGTTCGGCATTGCTAAAGATTGGGCGTTTATGATTGCTTGTTTGATCAAGTTAAAGGCTTCATGTTCTCAGAGTCCCCATTTAAATAGATAATTTTTATTTATCATGGATTGAAGAGGTAAAACAATTCATGAGAAGTCAGGGACAAATATTTTAACAAAATTTATCTGACCTAGGAAAGATTGCATGATTTTTTGTTATGTGGTAAAGGTATTTAAGAGATTTCTCTAATTATGTCAGGGTCAATATGAATCTCTGCTTTAGACACAATGAATCCAAGGAGCTTTCCTTCAATTAACGTGAAAAAATACTTCTTGGGATTAAGAGAAATCCCATACCTTTGGTAATGTTCAAAGATTTGCTTTAAATTTCTTAGATGATTATTGCGCTTGCTGGAATATACAGTTATATCATCTAAGTAGATTACTATTGATTTGTTTACTAAACCTTTGAAGGCTATGTCCATGGCTCTCTGGAAAGTGGCACCGACATTAATTAGTCCAAATGGCATCTTTTGATAAGCATAAGTACCCCATTTTGTCCTAAATGTAGTTTTCAGTTGGTCATTTGGATGTACTAAGATCTGATTATAACCTGAGAATCCATCCAGGAAAGACATTAGTTCTGAGCCTGCAACTGATTGCAATATCTGTTCGATAGGGGGCAATGGGAAATTGTCCTTTTGGCAAAATTTATTGAGATTGCGGAAGTCTATACATATCCAAATATCTCCGTTCTTTTTTTTTCCTGGGACAAGATTGGAGACCCACCGGGAATGTCTGATAGGAAAAATAATCTTGGCTTTTAGCAGTTTATTCAATTCAGATTTAATTTGACTTTCTAAATTAGGATGGATCCTCCTTAATTTATGCTAAATGGATATTTCATCAGATGTCATGGGAATAGTATGTTGAATAATAGAGGTGTCATATGTCTTAAGATCTTCATAGTTCCATGCGAAGACATTCTTGTACCTCTTCAAAAAACCTATAAAGGCTGATTTTTCGTCTAACATAAGTCCAAGACCTAGATTACTATTTTGAGGCTTTAGGTGAGTCTCAAGATTAATCAATTCAAACCTCAGATTTGAACTCTGAATTTTTGAATTGGTGGGTCGTTTAAATTTGTCTTTGAGGTCATATAAATCTTCCAACTTAACTACATATTTTGGTATAACGCTATTGATTGTTTCTTGTTTAAGTTGGTTATCATGTTGGTCTTCATCAACTATCTAGTCATCATAAGAGCCTTCTAAAGTCAGGAAGCTTATGATATCTAGATCGATATTAAAGACTCTCAAGTTGGTGATATTATCGAGAATAGAAGGCCTAAAAATCAATTCAATGGAAAATCAATCAGGGCTATAATCCTCTGGTGGAATAAGCTTGGAAGCGACATTAGCTAGAAGATTAGCACTATCATTTTGGAGTCTTGGAATAGGGGAAATATTAAACGTTGTAAAGTGAAAGGTCAGGTCTTGGACTAACGACTGATAGTGTTTCAAATGTCCCGACAAACAGTATATAGTATTTCTCATCTATTTTATTGCAATTTCTGAATCTCCAAATACTTGGAGGTGTTTGATATTAAGGCGAATTGCCTTATACAAACCTTGAACTAGTGCTTCATATTCAATAGTGTTGTTTGTGCAATCAAATTCAAGTCTGCATGCTAACATAGTCTTTTCCCCCTCTGGGCTAACTAATATGCATCCTACTCCTGCTCTGTCATTGGATTTAGATCCATCAAAAAATAATTTCCAAAATAAAGAGCTAACTATAGGTTTATCTACAAAGTTTACACATTTAGAAGAGTCTGTTTGGGAATTTTTTTTGACTTGAGATACAATAGAGTTTTCTAATAAAGGTGAAGTGTGAGCATTGAAATTTCCTAGAAATGATTCTACTGAGTAGTTTCTGATGATATTGTTACTATACGCGACTGGTTCATTTTCTCCTTCTAGCTTTGTGACTATGTACTTTTGATGTGTCTCACCATCAACCCTTATTTGATTTGTCTTGCCATTATAGGGAAGCCACATGTGAGACCAGTCAGTTGCAAAATAACCATGAAGTTTTTTTGACTAGTCTCTACTAAGGCTTAACCCATAGAACTCAGGAATATCAGCTACAAGTATGTCAATGTCTTGACAAAATTTAGGATTTGATGAAAGTCTGATGGTTACTTAATTAAGTTCCCCAACAACTTCGACTTGAGATCAAGCTAACTATACTATACGTACAACAGATTTTTGAGGCTAAACATTCAACTTTGCACACACTGTTCTAGGTAAGGTGTTAGATGAAGCTCCTGAATCAACTAAACAGTCATGTAAATTCTTATTAAAGAATTCAAAAGTAAGGAGGAATGGAGGAGTATGAGATTTATATCTTCCTCCAATTAGAGCGATGTTAGTTGGATTAATCTTGTTTAAAGAGGTACTAGGGGGCCTTCCCATTTCTTGTGCGACTTGTGAGATCACGGCAGCGGGAAGCGGTGTAGTAGGTACTGCTTTCAGTTCTTTAAGGAGTAGCTTCTCCCGATGCTTCAATTTGTTAAGCTCTTGAAAGGTGATGTTTGCGCTAGTATTCTTCATATCATCAATAATATTATATTCCATTTCATCAGAAACTATCAGAGTTTTAGGTGAAGGTGAAGAATCCAATTAAGAAGGAGTAGTTTGAGTGGATTTTGGTGAAGACTTCTTACCTGTTGTTTTGTCCCTGGGAGGTGGCATTGAAGCCTTCTACTTTGAATTTGTTTGTGACAAATCAATAGGGTTTTTACTTTGGGTAGCGACAGGCAATGCTTCTTGAGTTTCCTCATTGGGAAGGATAAAATCCCACATTCCTTGTAACTCTGCCACTTCTTCATCGTCTGTTTGTTCTTCATTTGTTTAAACTTCATCCTCCTCTCCTTCTGATTCGGCATTTGATATAACATTTGGAGGTTTAGGATCAACAGGGGAATTCCTTTTAAATGGTATAAAAGATTTCTTAGAGGAAGTCTCTGCTACCTATTTTTTGATATCAACCATTTCGTTAGACATGGTCTTGAGGACTTTCTATAACCCTTCAAGATCAAAAGGATCTTTAGGTGGTTTCTTCTTGGAGTCATCCCTAAAAGTTACTTTCTTATATTTTTGTTCTTCTAATGTGTTTTTCTTTTCTACAACTAGAATGCATTTTTCCACAACTATTGCCTCTTTCATATTTTCCGCCAAAGTCAGTTTGGAAACTCTATCAACAAAAATAACTATGTTTGAAGGTAGAGAAGAAATATACCACTCATTTTGGACCTCATCGTTGGGCTTAGATGCCGTTGGTATCTTATTCAATAATTTATTGAAGCGAGAGTTGAAGTCTTTAATGGGTTCTTTCGGTTCGGCTTTCAAATTGGAGAGATCATTGATTCGGGTAGTTGTGGATCTATCATCTCCAAATTTAGTTAAAATATGCTCTTGGAAAGCATACCAACTATTAATAGAACCTTATGGTAATGAGAAGTACCATGATCCTGCTGCTCCCTGTAAAGTATATGGAAATAATCTTACAAATGCGTCTTCTTCCACTACTTCATTCAAGTTAATGGACAACATGAAATTGTTTATATGTTCCTCAGCAAGTAGGCCATTATCAGGATTGAATTTGGGTAACCATTTCTCTGGATGAGCTGCCAATTGATGTAAAGGCCTAGCCATCCTAACAGCTCGTGGGTTTTTCCATGGCCTCGGAGGATTTTGTGCCATTGCTAGTATGTGACTAGGAGAAGGTGTAGTAATGGTTGAAGGTGATTGGGTAGAGGAGGATGTAGTTCATGTACCTGTGTGAATCACGATTTGGAGTGGAAAGGTAGATGATTGATATTGTGATGGTATAGACGAAATGAATGAAGATGAAGATTGTGTCGATGAAAGAACCTCACTGTGAGATTTGGGTGGTGTTTTCTTAGATTTCTTACGGCTTGGCAGAGGGAATTCGAATAGGGGGATTCCAAAATTTTCACTATGTGCTCTAGTTAGCCATTAAGATGGGATAAACTGAGAGGTTTTACTATCTTGGGAAGAAGAAGAATAAGAATGATTTGGTTTCTTTGGGATTCAACAGTGGGTTCTGTAATTTTCTTTGCAACTTCTTGCTTAGGATTAGGGGATTTGGAACGCTTTTGAGAAGTTGGAGGTGATGGTGAGGAAGTTTTACTCTTAGAATGGCCTATTGATTTGGATTTACTTGCCATTCACAGTCAAGCCCTCCTTCTAGCACCAAAATGTTGAAGCCTCGAAAATCGTTGCTTCAACATGGGGGAAAACCACCCGGTCCGGACCTTGGTTGGAAGCTCCTTTTCCGTTTGGTGTAGTGTCTTCGACTGGGGATAATGGGACCAATTTCCCAATCTAATTTATAATAGTGCTGATGGGGTGATATGTGATATTTTGGAGTAAAGTTTGAGCTAAAAGTAATCTAATCTAAACTAATAATCACATGCATTTTATCCTAATTTAAACATTATCTAATTATGACTATACCCATAAATAAATTGAAGTATGCGATCTACAGTAATGTCCAAAAGCAATTGGTAATGGTAATAAAGATCATTCAATTGCAATGAGAAATGAAATCGTTTAACAATAATCATTTTGTATGAAAAGTTAGTTGAAACGATTGTGAAAGATATATCGCATAAGAAATTATTCATGTATTCAACATAAAATATAGGGCATCATCATACAGAAGTGCAATAATGCTAACCAAGATTCAATCTTTCATACATAAACAATTTGAAGAGAAATTATTGCTTAGTACATAAGTAAAAGAGAATTACAAGATAAAAGTACCATTTATAATACGTCCTACTCATGTGCTTCAGCAATATTGATCTACTTTCAATCCATCCAATACCATCTAAGAGTACAAAAGTGCAATTTTAGTAGAAGACGCCAGATAAGATAAAAATAAATCCCATTCCATTAATTTCACAAGAACTTCCTCAAAGGGATAGAAGTGCATGTTTTGAAGATTGCTTCTGATAAAAATTTTGGACCCCTCTCTAAATGCGTGAGAGGGGTTTAAATACTAAACTATAAAACTAAAAATAGGTTATTACAAAAATATTTGAGGAGGTTTAGACCTTCCTCAAATTATGCAAAATAAAACAAAAATAGAAATGAGCATGGTGACTAACTGTTCTGCATTTGATCTTTTAAATCACAAATGTCCGTCATGGGCTTGAGCTGTGTCAGTTGGCCGATTTCAGCTTTCAACTACCTAGTGAACACAACATCAATCAGTGTTGGCACTATTTTCTCCGTAGAAGTGGTTAGGCATCATAGGGTCATCCACTGGTTGTGAGGTTTCACTAAATGTCGCCAATATGCTTCCCAGTTTAACCTGGTCGTTTGCCTAATTGCTTTTGCTTTTTATTCTATTGCCTTCCTCCACTGTAGTTCAAGTTGTTTTACATTACGAAGAAAACTTGGAATGGACTCTGCCATAAGGTTGGCGCTATGTAAATTTTCATTAATATTTTTTATAACATTGTTTGTTGCTACTACCGCGTCCGTTGTTGACTTTTATGCCTCTCTAAGCTGAGAATCCCAGTTTACAAATAAGATTTCTTTGTGTGAATCTTCCAGTTTAGGTAGGTCGGCCTTTCTCCCATCTTCTAAATTCTGCTAGGTGATGAATTCAGAGACTTTTTTCAAGATTTCATCATATTCAAGTCTCATTTCCATGACTTGACTTATCAATTTGTCGCTTGTTTCGCAATAAGAATTCCATTGCGAAATCTTCTAGCATAATGGTTCTTTTTGGTGCATCAGCTGGGAGTTAAGGCCGAGCGCTTCAGTAATAAACTGATCAATTTTTGGATCATATTTAGGTCGATCAGTTATTCCTTGTATTTACACTTCCTTCTCTGCTAAGCTAGCTTGATGTCTTATATGCATTTGCTCGAACTCTTGTTGAAGCTTAGCTAACTGTGTCTCTGCTTGCTGGTCAAATTTTGCTTGCTATAATTGTTGTTCAAGTGACAAAATTTTATCTTCTTTTTCCTGAAGCAACATTTGCACCTCTGTTGCTTTGTCGATGGTCGTTATAGCATAGGCACCTGCAAACTGTGACAATCTAGTAAGGTTGGTGGATGGGTCGATGGGTGAGTCTTTCCAAACAACATCCATAAGTTCATTATCAGGGGTAGTAACAGTAGTAGAATCCAACTTCCTTTTCTTCCTTTGCCTTTTAACAACTTCTTTGTTTTGTGGGCTATAAAACACATCTAGAGGGAGAATCTCCTCAATTCTCAAAACAATTTCAGAGGTGGGAGTACAAGGACGTGCTCTACCTCTCGAGTATTTATAGTCTCCTTTGCTGTAATTCCTTGAGTTGCTTTATGTTGTGGAGTTTACAACTCTGTCGTTTGT
This sequence comes from Pinus taeda, assembly GCA_000404065.3. NCBI lineage: Eukaryota > Viridiplantae > Streptophyta > Pinopsida > Pinales > Pinaceae > Pinus > Pinus taeda. The sequence continues at coordinate 18,294 of APFE031740932.1, read as the reverse complement.
TCCTCTGTATGGAGCCTTTTATTAAAGTTGTCCCATTCTTCCTTTAAATCAATCACCAAGGATTTTATTGGCTGTGTGGAGGTGGAATGGATTTTAGCCTGTTTGCTAGCTGAAGTTTGCTTAGCTCTCTTTTCTGTAGATTGGGTTGTATCTTTTTCCAACTCCCTGCTTCTGTTTTTCCCATTTTGTGATGACTTCTCTAACTCCCTGGTAGATTTATCTTGGGATTCTGCTCCAGAATCAATTTTAGAATTTTCTTTGGAATCTCCTTCTAGACTTACACTGGGAGTAGGCTCCCTTATTGGTTCAATCAATAATTGGTCCAATGGGATCTTCATTATCCTCCTTTCTCTGTACCCGTAAAAGGTTTCAAGATATTCTTGGTCAAAAAGTAATTGTGTCATATACTTCACCTCTGTGAAGGTGTTCTTCTGCAAAAATATGTCATCAATGCATCTTCCTCATTATTGAATACTTTTATTTTTACCATGGTGGTAAAGTCTTTGACAGTATCGAATGGGTCATATTGCCTTCCTGAGAATTTAGGTAACTACAGAGATAACATAATCTCTACTTCCTTGAATGCATGCACCAGGTCATGTAATGCAAATGCTCCACACTGTAAAGGGAATGTAGGCTAAATGGCCTTTTTTGCTTCCTTTAATGTTTTGCTCATCCCTCCCTCACTAGCTGTTTGATAGGCTATCTCTCTAGCCATCAGTTTGTTCGAAACATAGTATGGGAGGACATGGGGGGAGGTAATGCTACCAAATACCCTGATATACGTAAATGTTTCCTCCCCAAACCATCTGGCCACTAGGAGGATATCTACCTTGGTTTCTTTGAAAAACCTGAGGGCATCTCGGTTATAAAGTCATTTGTGGATAGGGAGCATAAATCCATGACAAATTTTGTAAAAATGTGGTTGAAATTGAGATTCCCACATGTCTTTATGGTATATGTGAATGGGAAGTGGATTTTGGATATTCCACTTCCATCCCATGACATGAAATTTCGAACCAAAACAAATTGCATCCATTACATAGGCACTCATAAAAAATGGAGGGTACACCCTCGAAGAAACACCTCTTTTAATTCTATACTCCATTATTGTTATTGCTAAATTATTAGAAAAAATTTGTGCCCAATTCATTATAGCTGCGTTTACGACTGCATCTATTAATGGCAGCCATTCTAGGGAAAATTTAGTGCTATTGGGTTTTCCAAGTAGTTTACATAGCCTGGCGGCTGCAAAACTATGAGGGGGACAAATAGACGCAGTAGAGTACATACCGTTCTTGTCTTTTTTTATTTTGCCTTCATTATTTGACCAGATCTGGATGCAGTCTGCTGGGTCCTCGTTCTCTTTGGCAAACTTCTCACAGAATTTCTTGTTGCAGATGACTTATGGCTCTGGTAGGTGGTACATAAGCCGCAGGTTGTCTGGCGTAAAAGATCCCATAACCTCTTGGCTTATGGTCTTGAATTCTCTATCTGAGATGTCGACTTCATCAATAACCCATTTAACCATGTTTGTGTAAGGGATTATCTTCGGATGTGCAGCTATGCGATGCAAAAATAAGCATGTTGTCTCAAACATGGAAGCGTTTGAGGAATCACGTTTGTCAACTATGACCTTTGTTTCCAAAATCCTTGGTTGCTATTCCTGTAGTATATTATACATGGCTTCCCACGTAAAGGTTCATCCCTCTCTGCTGCATGTAGTATCTGAAAATAGAGAAGTCATTTCTGATTTCTCGGAGACGACTGCCTTGCCTTTCTTCACCATTTCTCCCAACGATTTGCTCTGTGGATTTTCCCTGAAAGTGAAGAACAACAACTATCAGACACACAAAGATGAAAATGAACTTAAAATGGAATAATGTGGATAACTTGTAAAGGTGATAAAAGGAGTTTTATTCGAACACACGTAAGAAGATATCATATTACGTTAAATGACTTTTCACACTGTTGTGGCCACAACAACCACCCTATTAAAATTTGCCCTCGTAGCAATTTTAAATGGGTCCCCTAGAAGTTTATCTTGTACCCCTCAGAATAATCTGTTTAATCCCAGGGATTTAAACTCTTTGCCAAGTCAAATCTTCAATTTTCAAATAGTTAAGGCCCCTTTATAAATCCCTGTCGCATGATCCATCTATAACCCTCTCTAAGCCCTTCATTCATATCCTCATTGGGACTTTTTCAACCCACGAAACCTTATATCGCATCATTATTTCCATCATAACTCTTGACAGTGGAAACGCTTCACAAATATTCATAAATCATCCCTTTTTTGCCTATCGTGATCAACACTGTGCACTGCTCTTCTCCGGACCCGATGGCATTATTAACCATATTTTATATATATCGGGTCCAAAGCCATATCACCTATCGCTATCGGTAGGGTCCAGAGCCATATTACATATCACTATCGGCAGGGTCCAGAGCCATATTACATATCACTATCGGCAGGGTCCAGGGCTTATATATATAACGTGTGCCACTATACTCCAGACTCGACAGCATTATCAACCATATTACATATATATGTCGGGTCCGGAGCCATATCGCATGTTGCTATCGGCTAGGTCCAACGCTTATATATATAGTGTGCCACTGTTTACCGGACCCAATGGCTTTATTAAACATGATATATATGTTTCGGGTTTGGAACTCCATCGCTTATCACAATCGGCAGGATCCGGGGCCTATATATAAGGCACAATGCTATCACCCGCACCTGTCAATGATTATAGATCTGGGCATATAATATTTCAAGTTTGAACTAATGGCTGGATAGGGTTTTCCCGTATGTTCTTGTGTTTATCGAAAAAAATTGAAGTCGAGGCTTTTCAAAGGGAAGGCTTATGTTGCGGATCCGAAAGGATTATTAACCATAGCTCATATGTATATTGAGTCCGCCTCCCAATCGCTTATCACAATCGACAAAGTTTGTTGTTTATACATATAGCGATTTGCGATATGGCAGACTCGATAGGGTATAGGTTCCCATATATAATATTTCAAGTTCGGATTTCGGATCCGGTTATGTGTTATGCAACGATTTTCAATGTAAATTGGATTCATGACTGCAGGACTTAATCAATGCATGGATTAAAAAACCAGGGGCCAATTCTCTCGTGTTTGTTCCTTTTGATGTTATAAACACTTAATGAAGGCAAGATTTGTGATTTTTAAGCATTTTTATCATATTTGTATAAGCATGACTGATGTTGGTTTCTCTGCAGGTGAGGATCGAGAGAAGGCAAGTGAGGTCGAAGAGAGGATGCATAAGCTTCAAGTATGACTCTAGATAAAAGATGCATGAGCGAATATGAAGATTTATCTATGTGGACACGTTTTATTTAAAGATTTGGCTTCAAGCGTTGGTGGTCATGTTTCCAGGTGTTGCCTGTGTTTTCCGAAGGTGAAATTGCCCTAGGTTTCATCATGAAGAGGTGACACACAATTATCTTCTTCTAATCAACATCTATTCATTTCCTAGGAAATGAAGTTCTCTAGTGATAGGAAATGCCTTCTATGTGTCAACAGTGACATCGATGGATCTACCTCTGTGTATTCTGATTGGTGTATTGAAAAGAACAGGGGAAGACGAAGGGTCATGGCCTGATGGGCATAAATATTACTTCCAGATAGGAGAGAAGGGATTTTTGTTTGGAGAAAACAAATTTGATTTATTATGAATAAAGGAGACTATTTGGTTCAATTGGGAGCCTTTTGTTTTAGATTTAAGATCCTTTGATTTTTGTGTTTTGAGACAAGGCATTGTTGCTTGCATAAATACAAATGTGTTTTGTTTTTGTGCATATTGACAATGACACAACTTATAATTAGCCTTGGTTGTTTGAATGTAATTCTTTATCATAGTTAATTCATGAGCAGTCCCTGATTTGAAACTATGTTGAACATCAGTTGTAAGTGTTGTTTGTATGGAAAGGAATGTGTATTCCTGTATAAGCAATTGTATTGCAATTAGGATTTAATACAACTTTGTTCTTATGTGAACCAGTAATTGATTCATTTGAACTAGGAATCTATATATGATGTTTAACCTCTCTTTTGTTATGCTCCTACAGGATAGATTAGGATAGTTGGGACTAAATTAGAGTAGGCAACAATAGTGTAGATAGGATTTGATGCATATAGGTTAACTGTTTCTTTTGTTGATTTAATTGAATTCTTCCTCCAGGAAGCAATCTCTCAACACCTATAACAGTTCACGGGGTCCTTTAAAACCTGTTGGAACTAGCCACTCCAAACGAAATCAAATCTAATTGGGGTCTATGATCGGGTTAGTTCCCCTTGTTGGTATAGCGAACAATCGCCATGTCAATAAATTGGCGCTAGAAGGAGGGCCGAAATGCCATCCACAGATTTTCAAGATTTCATTTATAAATGCCACACATGGATTTAAAAGGATTATTGTATGGATCATAAAGGTTGAAAAGACCATTCCGCCCATTGGGAAGATCCCCATTTCGAAGAAACAAAGATCCCTCTCAGTCCCGTGTCCGGGTCGCCCAAAGAAGAGAGACTGTGCGAATATCCTGTCACTCAGGAGCAACCAGTCAGAAGACTTACTCGGGCTTACGCTCGTTCCCTATCACAGCTCCCTATCTTCCAGTCTTTACCTTTGATAGCAAAAAGAAAGCCAAGGGTCTTTCACTTAAACAATGAGACATCTGCAGCCCCTTCTCTTGAAGATATTGTGCTAGATTCTTTGCAAAGTATCGAATCTCCTTGGGAAGAAATTCCTGAGGATTCCCCTTCTGAAGGCAATCCTTGTCCCGATTTGGAAAATCCTAACAAAGAAACCCTCAACCAAAACCTCCATATCTGTAACATGGCTAATGTTCCTCCTCCGGGTGGGAATCAACCTCTACTTCCCCCTCCGGGTGGGAATCAGCCTCCACCACCTCCTCCAGGTGGGAATCAACCTCCACCTCCTCTAGGAGCACTCCTCCCCTATCTTGCACAGGATGACGTAGCAGTACCTAGGTAGCAACATCCCTTACCCAAGAATGTAGAAAGAGTATTGCCTAAATTCAACCCTGAGAGGGGGGACACCGCTGATAACCATATTCACTCTTTCTTCCTAGTCGTACACATCATGGGGGTAGCCGATGAGGATGTGGTATGTTGCTTGTTCCCTTTTACTCTGATTGGTTTGACTTCCACATGGTACTTTGACTTGAGAATAGGATCGATCACCTCATGATGTGCCTTTCAGCAAGTCTTCTTAGATAAGTTCGGTGATGACAAAACACCTACGGCCTTAGATTTAGAGCTGTCCCATTTGAAAATGGACACCAAAGAAAGGGTCAAGGATTTTAACATCCGGTTCAATACTTTGTTCAACAAAATCCTGGCTACCGCTAGACCTACTGATGAGGTGCTCATGGAATTATACATCTCTGCTCTCCCTATCCCTACTACTATGTGGGTCAAAATAAGTAATGCACAAACCTTACAAGGTGGTATTAATGAAGCAATAAAAGTCGAGAATGAAATGATCAATCTCACAACATGTCATCATATGACTGAAGGAAAGAAAGCCTCTCAGTCATCCAAGAAGAGTAGTGGGAATGATAACAAAGTTGCTGAGGGCAAAGAAAGGGACACCACAGATGTGGAAGGTTTGCATCGAATCATTAAGAAATTGACAAACACAGTCATAGATATGAAAAGGAATTCTAGAGAGAGTGGAGGAGAGTATAACAACAAAAAACCATTCAAACCTTTCTTTCACAAGAAGGCAGAAGGTAGTCATGGTCAACTCTCGGTTCCTGCTCCACCCAATGAAGGGAATATGAATATGGAGGAGTTGGCTCTTATTGGATCGCTCCTTAACAAAGAAGAACCCATAGTGGAGCTGGAGCCAGAACAAGAAAATGAGGAAGAATACCAAGTAGAATAGCCCGTGGATGAAGAATCTCATATCAACATACTATGGGATTTCTATACAAATGAAAATGGTGATGACAAAGAAGATAGCACGACAGAAATCCACACTAATGAAATCCACACACGAAGTAAAGGGCCACTTCCAGGTGCAATGAAGCCTATTGACCAGACAAAGAAAGATGTTCGCCCTGTGAAAGCATCCATTCCCAAAGTTTCTATTGAGAAGGGCAGACCTAGTTGTGGGTCCAAGAATACTCCAGTTGCAAACTATCCAGAGAAAAGAAACACACCTCCGACTATAACGAAAGCAACTCAAAATGGTAAACTCCCACCTAAGAATGGAAAAACCGGTATGTTTACTTTGCCCTACCCTATTTATAACATTGATTACAACATTGTGGATGATCTTAAGAAATCTAGGGCTAATATCACATACTTTGATTTGCTAAAATTAATGCAGTAAAGAGATTTGCTCCTGAAAGCTATGAATGAGTGGAACTGCAAAAATCCCACCATCCCAAGTAGCCAAACCAAGAAGTTAGTGTCTAGACCTGTCAATACCTCCAGTACAACCCAAATACCATCAGCTATAGAAGCCACTATGTCTAAAATGAATCAAAACCCCTAAGATGTTAGTGCAGCCATGATAGGGAGGAAATCAAAATCCATGACTCCACCTTTCCTTATCACATTTGAGATCCTCAACATGAACGTACATAATTTCTTGGTAGATTCTGGTGCCTCGTCCACTGTGATGCCTTACGCTGTTGCCAAAATACTACATGTGATACCTGAGAAAACTCGGACTCGAATTATGCAATTAGACAGGACAAATGTGAAAGTGATTGGGGAATTGAAAGATGTGTTGATTCGGATGGCTGCTAAACCAAAATACGCACAAGTCATTGATATAGTGGTGGTCAATATACCCGAGACTTATGGAATGCTGCTTAGTAGGGATTGGTCAGCAAAACTGAATGGATATTTCTCAACTAATTGGTCCCATCTCTTGTTGCCTCAGAAGGGAAAAGGTGATATGTTGAGAGTTGATCAAGAAAGATATATGAAGTATGTGGTAACGGAACAAATTGGTCCCAATGAACTTGTAATGTTTACCAACTCTATCCTTGGGAATTATAGTTTCAATGTTTACACCACGGAAACCTGTTTCAGAGAATTCCATGCAGAAACAATTGAAAAAACTGCCATAAACACACAATTGGAAGCTCTCCCCTGTAGTCCAATTGATGAACCACCTTGTAATATAGTAGGTGATAGAACTAATTTTGTAGGAAGCAATTTAATTAATGTAACATTAGACTCTATATTTTGGAAATTTTATTTTGATGGCTCTAACTGCCTTGAAGGTGCAGGTGCTAAGAGCATTCTCATTGACTCGCACGAGAACCAACATTTAATGGCCAGTCGGTTGGAGTTTGCATGCACCAACAATACAACAAAATATGAAGGCTTGCTGCAAGGCTATAAGAAAGCCATTGATATGAAGGTGAAAAATCTTAAAGTTTTTGGTGACTCACGGATAATCATGGATCAGGTAAGGAAAAGGATACACTGCAACTCGCCACACCTGGTGAGGTACCAACATGAGCTATGGAGCTTAATTGAAAAATTTGATTCCTTTAATATCACATACATACCTCGAGGGAAAAATCAAGATGCCAATCTGATGGCTAGTATGGCTGCTAAACTTTTGCCTGATTTTAGATTGAAGAAGAATAAATGTTATGTTGAATTGATTTTTAGACCATCTACACCTGATAACATCTCAAATTGGCAGGTGTTCGAAGATGACGAGCAAATCCTTGAGTTCTTGCACTGCGAGAAGACATTCAAGAATGCAGTCATTGATGAAAAAGAACATGGCAGGCTTATGAACGAGAGGGAAGATGAGGAAAAGGATCAGCCCAATGTGATTCCCAAGTCTGTTGTTAAGATGGAGCACTTGTATGACTTGCATGATAAATTCAAGACGCCGACTAACTGCAAAATGCATAACTCATCCATGAAGTATTAATCAGTCAACCTGGGAACCAAAGAAGACCCAAAAAATGTCAATTTGGGCTCGGGGTGCTCTCCACAAGAAAAGGCTACATTTGTCAAGCTATACAATACAAGGATGCCTTTGCATGGACATATGGAGACCTAAAAACCTTTGATACCAGTGTTATGCAACATGTACTTCCTTTGGAAAAGGAGGCTAGGCCCTACCAACAAAAGCTTCGTAAGATGCATCCAAGACTAGAACCTTTGGTGAAGAAATAATTAAACAAAATGCTGGATGCTAAAATCATCTTTCCTATCAGACACACATGCTGGGTAGCCAATCTTGTGCCAGTGAGAAAGAAAAATGAAGACATCAGGCTGTGTATTGATAACTAGCCTGTCCCTTCTATGGAGCACATTCTTCAGTTTGTTTCTGGGTTTGAAATGTTATCCCTATTAGATGGGTTTTCAGGATATAATCAAGTGTTGGTATCTAATGGGGATCAGGTTAAGACAACCTTCAACACTAAATGGGTCACTTACGCATATCGTAAAATTCCTTTTGGACTTATTTATGTAGGTGCCACATTCCAGAGAGCTATGCATATAGCTTTCCAAGGGTTGATTAACAGATCAGTAGTGGTTTTCATGGATGACACCACTGTGTATTAATATCACAGAAAGGATCATATTTATCACTTGAAACACATTTTCGAAAGATGCTGAAGGTATGGAATATCGTTGAATTCGAAGAAGAGCGTCTTCGCAGTCACAGAGGGGAAACTACTGGGTCATATCTTCTCTAAAGAAGGGATTGTTATTGATCCTAAAAGAATAGAGACCATCATGAGAATACAACCCTCTGAAAATAAAAGCACAATGCAATCATTCTTCGGGAAGATCAATTTCGTTAGGAAATTTGTCTCAGGTTTCATAGAAATAGTGCACCCCATGCAGCTAATGATGAAGAAAGACGTCGTGTATAAGTGGAGCAATGAAGCCAAGAAAGCGTTTCAGTGAATCAAGGAAGCCATCGCGGAAGCTCCTGCATTGGTTAGCCCCAATTTCGGCAAGGAATTCTTCTTGTACACTTTTTCTTTTGATGTTTCATACGCCACCATACTCACTCAAAAAAACAATGAGGGCAACAAAGTCCTTATTTCTTATATGAGCTCTAATCTTCATGGGGCAGAACTGAACTACCTAAATGTGGAGAAACAAGGCTTCATGATTTTTAAAGCCGTAAAACACTTCTGCACTTATTTATTAAAGGCCAGGACTAAAGTAATTGTTCCCCATCCTACTGTGAGAGCCCTCTTCATGCATAAAGAAATGGGTGAATGGAGAGGAAATTGGATAACCGCACTTCGAGAGTTTGACCTCGAGATTAAGCCGGCAAAAATAGTTCCAGCAGAGGGACTGCGTAGATTAGCAATAGAAGCCTTGGTGGAGAAAGTAGGGGTGTTTGAAGAACCAGAAGCGCAAAACCTACAGAATGCACAAGTGGAATTCAGGTAGGAGCCCTTATGGATTAATGAAGCACTGATGTGTGAGTGCGAAACATCGGAAGCCCTTTTGGATCCTGAGTCATGGTACTACGACATCCGCTTTTATCTTACACGAGGGTCATGTCCTGAACGCATGAATGCATCACAATGGAGAGTGCTCAGATTGAAATCTAATCAGTATCATTTGGCCAATAACACATTATACAAAAAAAATTATGACGGAATTTGGCTAAGGTGCTTGGAAAAGGATGATGCCTACCATGTCTTGAAAGAAATGCATGACGACCTAGCAGGTGGTCACTATGATGGAGAGACCACTGCTCACAAAATATTAAGAGCCGGATATTATTGGCCAACAGTATTTAGAGACTCGCATGCCTACGCTCGAAAACGCAAGGTATGTCAAACTGCCGCAGGATGAGAAAGAAAGCCAGCCGTTCCCCTCAGGCCTGTTATGATTTATCGCCCATTCTAGCAATGGGGCCTAGATGTCATAGGCGAGATCACTCCAAACTCTTCACAGCAGTATAAGTATATACTCACAGCGACCGACAACTTCACCAGATGGACCGAAGCCATCCCGCTTCGGAAGGTGAAGGAATATGAGGTAATATCATTTATCAATAAATTCATTATCAACAGGTATGGCATTCTCGACGCTCTCATATTTGATAATGCTTCTTACTTTTCATCAATGAAATTGACTGAATTTGCTATTGATAAATCAATTCACATAAGGTATGCATCGAACTATTACCTCCAGGGAAATGGAGTTGCAGAGTCCTCAAACAAAAACCTCATACACATAATCCGTAAATCTGTCGTTGACAACCAGAGGAATTGGCACAACACTCTAACAAATTCCCTTTGGGCTGATAGGGTCACCCTAAAGGTGGCCTTGGAAACCTCCCCATACTTCCTCATCTATGGATAGGAAGCCATCTTGCCTCCCAATGTTACCCTTCCCTCTCTACAACTCTCCCAAGCTTCAAGAGGAACCCCTTCAGCCTTACTTCAAGAGAGGATCAACCAACTGATGAGGTTGGAGGAATTGAGAGATAAAGCCAGAAATAAATTTAGAAATCACCAAATGATCATGAAGAGATGGTTTGATCACCATCTGGCAGGAGATAAAGATTACCAAGTAGGAGAGCTAGTCCTGAAATGGGACAAGTTGAATGAGCCAAAGGGTAAACACACGAAATTCCAACACTTATGACTGGGCCCATTCCAAGTTGTGGAAAGAATTGTTCGAGGAACTTACAGGTTGAAAACTTTATAGGGAGAAACTGAAAAACTCCCCGTTAATGGCCAACATTTGAAGAGTTACTTCCAGTAGCCACCACATGGTGGTTACCTCCTGAATATGTTAGAATTCATTTTATTTTAGCTGTTAGTTTAGTTGCATTTCCGTCTTTTCCTTTTTTGTTTTTCTGCAAAGTTTATTTTCCTACTGTTTTGAATTACAGTGCTTTCCAACCAACTGATTCCGGTCCTCCAGTCTCGCTTTTACCTTTTCAGATTGCCCTCATTCACCACCTTTAGCTTTCGCCTCTTTCATTAACCTGCTGATGAGTCTGTTGATCCTAAATCCATCATTACCTTGCAAATCAAGCAAATCTTCAATGAGCCCATGAGAACTTGAAAGTCAGTTGTGGAGTTCAAATCGAAGCCATTCATTAGCATCTGTTTGGAACTGGGTAAGATATGTTGATAACTTGGATACCTGGAGTATGTAGGGGCATCTTTATAAAACAAAAAATGTGTAACTACAGCTGGAATGGCATGGAGGAACACTGCATTTTAAATAAATCCCACTCAGACCTAGCCTATGCTTGCCTGCAAGGTTTGCAATTATTCTCCATTGGTCCCATCCACCACACTAAATTCTCCAATATCTGTCATCTACAAGTAAATCTCCTTTCATGGACGAAACTCACTGTCATATACCATGTGGCAAATCCAATTGTGCTCTAGTCCTTATGCCTGAAACTGGAAGGACTTATTTAAAAGAAAATAAAATGTCAAGTCCTTGTGCCAATCACGAAGGATAGGTTGTTTGGGAAGCTGGTTAGAGTAAGGACTGTTACTGGGCTCAGAGTACCGGTTGACACAACAAGCCCAACCTTGCTTAAGCGGTTTAAAAATATGGCATGATCCATGACTGCGCCCCATTCAATCATATGAAAACATGGCACTGAAATTCTCATATAAAGTGCAGAAAAACATATCTACATCAAGTTTGATGAGCAATAAAGAGCTGAGGTACACACCTAAACATGTATTGACAGACCAGTGATGGCCCCAAAAGGATTTTTGAAAGTAGGAAATAGGTAAAGGAAGGTCAATAAATTCCATAATACTACCATTGGAAAATGCCTATCAAATCCCCATCAGTAAGTAGAATCTATTTGTCTTTATCCCAACTGAAACAGTTAATGTTGAAGTGGAACCCATGCTTGTCCATATATACAACTTGCATTTCAAGTTTATCTTAACACCCTGATGTTCTATTGATCCAAGGTTTGTTTAGAAACAGAGATAAATGGTTCACCCAATGGTTCTCCATTTGTTGTGGCCACAACAACCACCCTATTAAAATTTTCCCTGGTAGCAATTTTAAATGGGTCCCCTAGAAGGTGATCTTGTACCCCACCAATTGATCCCAGGGATTTAAACTCTTTTCCAAGTCAAATCTTCAATTTTCAAATGGTTAAGGCCCCTATATAAATCCCTATCACGTGATCCATCTATAACCCTCTCTAAGCCCTTCATTCATATCCTCATCGGGAGTTTTTCGACCCACGAAACCTTCTATCGCATCATTATTTCCATCATAACTCTTGATAGTGGAAACGCTTCGCAATTATGCATAAATCACCCCTTTTTTGCCTATCGCAATTAACACTACACATTGCTCTTCTCCGGACCCGACAGCATTATTAACCATATTTTATATATATCAGGTCTAGATCCATATCGCATATCGCTATCGGCAGGGTCTGGGGCTTATGTATATAAGGCGTGCAACTATACTCTGGACCCGACGACATTATCAACCATATTACATATATATGCAGGTCTGGAGCCATATCGCATGTTGCTATTGGGTAGGTCCAACGCTTATATATATAGTGTGCCACTGTTTACCGAACCCGATGGCTTTATTAAACATGACATACATGTTTGGGTCTAGAACCCCATCGCTTATCGCAATTGGCAGGATTTGAGGCCTATATATAAGGCGCATCACTATCACCCGGACCCGCCGATGATTATAGATCCGGGCATATAATTTTTCAAGTTTGGCCTAATGGCCAGACACAGGTTTTCATGTATATTCTTATGTTTGTCGAAAAACATTGAAGTCAGGGTTTTTCAAAGGGAAGGCTTATGTTGCGGATCTGAAAGGATTATTAACCATAGCTCATATGTCTATCGGGTCCACCTCCCAATTACTTGTCGCAATTGGCAAAGTTTGTTGTTTATACATATAGCGATCTGTGATATGGCGGACCTGATAGGGTATAGGTTCCCATATATAATATTTCAAGTCCGGATTTCGGATCCGGTTATGTCTTATGCAATGATTTTCAATGTAAATTGGATTCATGACTGCGGGACTTAATCAATGCATGGATTAAAAAACTAGGGGCCGATTCTCTCGCGTTTGTTCCTTTTGATGTTATAAACACTTAATGAAGGCAAGATTTGTGTTTTTTAAGCATTTTTATCATATTTGTATAAGCATGACTAATGTTAATTATCTCTGCAGGTGAGGATCGAGAGAAGGCAAGCAAGGTCGAAGAGAGGATGCATAAGCTTCAAGTATGACTCCAGATAAAAGATGCATGAGCGAATACAAAGAGTTATCTATGTGGACATGTTTTATTTAAAGATTTGGCTTCAGGCATTGGCAGTCATGTTTCCAGGTGTTGCCTGTGTTTTCCAAAAGTGAAATTGCCCCAGGTTTCATCATAAAGAGATGACACACAGTCATCCTCTTCTAATTAACATCTATTCATTTCCCCATGAAATGAAGTGCTCCAGTGATAGGAAACGCCTTCTACGTGTCAACAGTGACATCGATGACTCTACCTCTGTGTATTCTGATCGGTGTATTGAAAAGAACAGGGGAAGATGAAGGGTCATGGCCTGATGGGCATAAATATTATTTTTAGATAGGAGTGAAAGGATTTTTGTTTGGAGAAAACAACTTTGATTTATTATGAATAAAGGAGACTGTTTGGTTCAATGAGGAGCCTTTTGTTTCAGATTTAAGATCCTTTGCTTTCTGTGTTTTGAGACAGGGTGTTGTTGCTTACATAAATACAAATGTGTTTTGTTTTTGTGCATATTGACAACAATACAACTTATAACTAGCCTTGGTTGTTTGAATGTAATTCTTCATCATAGTTAATTCATGAGCAGTCCCTGATTTGAAACTATGTTAAACATCAGTTGTAAGTGTTGTTTGTATGAAAGGAATGCGTATTCATGTATAAGTAATTGTATTGCAATTAGGATTTAATACAACTTTGTTCTTATGTGAACTAGTAATTGATTCATTTGAACTAGGAATCTATATATGATGTTTAACCTCTCTTCTGTTATGCTCCTGTAGGATAGATTAGGATAGTTAGGACTAAATTAGAGTAGGCAACAGTAGTGTAGATAGGATTTGATGCAAAACTGTTTCTTTTGTTGATTTAATTGAAGTCTTCCTCTGGGAAGAAATCTCTCAACACCTATAACAGTTCACGGGGTCCTTTAAAACCCGTTGGAACTAGCCACTCCAAACGAAAGCAGATCTGATTGGGGTCTGTGAGTGGGTTAGTTCCCCTTGTTGGTATAGCGAACAATCGCCATGTCAACACACACATAAATGCAATTAACTCTTACTAAATTCCCCCTAATGCTTCGTTATCTCTTAGTTTTAATGCTCATAAATGTCTGAATCATAAATCGAGAAGAAAGCTTCTAGGGTGGCGAGCCTTTTCGCTTTTCTTACCCTCCCTTGCGTTTATGCGAGATGCAAGCCGCTCGTTTATTGTCTCAAAACATAGCTACTTGTCAGGTTTTTCTATGTAAAGACCCTTTTTAATAAGCAATGGATCTAAACGTTTGTTTGTAATGTATTGAAGGAGTGGGTCTGGGTCTTGATTGCCTTTCACAATATCAACCGATGGTAAGTTTGCGGTGTTCTTTTGAATGCTCGAAATGCGATGTGATAAAGGTTACGATGCCATCACAATTTCACATTTCGCTTGTTTTGAGATAACCTTTTAAGGCGGGTTCTTCATAAATAATGATATGCGATGCGAGACTTGGTTTTGAAGATAAAAGTTTTAGGACCTAGTTTATGTCAAAAATATGATAGTTTCAAGGTATAAAGTGTAGAGTCCTCTTTTAATCGTTTTTCACTAGATTTGGTGGGTTAGCAAGGTTTCCGATGATGCTTAATCATGCTATATGCGGGAAGGCAAGCATTTAGTAGTTTTTTTGAAAAAGAGGTTTGATTGATATCTTGCTTTATTCCAAAATTAAATAAGAAAAATGCTTAAACGCTGAGTTTATTTTTGCAGGGTTTTTTTAAAGGGTCCCCATTTATTAATGTAATATTGACTACTACTATTAATAAATGGGGGTTTGTTGAATAACACAACAGAAACCTACAGGATGTCTTGTAGCCGCCCCTCCCCTAAAATTTTCATACTTTTCTTCACTTTTGGAGCATGAGGAATGTTGACATGGGTAGAGAAGGAGTCTATTGATTGGTAGGTGAGAGGTATAGCCTTCAGGTATTGTCCCTTTGTCCTTTGTTCTCACCCTCTTCTATTTTTTTCTTCTTCTTTTTTGAAAACTGTAATTTTTTTGAATTGACTTATTGGATGGATGCAGGGGTAACGTGGTGATGAGAGGCATGGTGATGATGTGGTGGAGTAATTATTTTATTTTTTTGACACAAGCTGGTCATCCCCTTGCTCTAGGGTCACTTTTCATGGGATTCCCAAGCCACTGTAATTCCTACAGGAAACTCCTGTAGGTTTTCAAGGAATCCTTTAGAAAACACAGAGCATGTGTAAACTGAGCTGGAGGAGTTCATAAATGGAGGGATTGATGGGATAATGAAGAATATGGGATGGAGGAATGAAAACATGGATTGTGTAGGTCCTTCTGTTCCTCTTCCTGTTGGCCCGCAAACAACATTTTCAAACTTTTTCTTTTCTCTCTCTTTTTGTTTTTTTGAAAACAACTAGTCTGCCTCCAAGAGGTTTTCATCCAAGTTGCTTGCCCTGGGTGCCTCAAAAGAGGTTTTCAACTAGAGATATTTTATTTTTTCTTTTCTTTTCAACACCATTGGGTCGCCTCCAGAGGTTTTCAACCCAACAGTGGGACTCAAGTTCCTCATGGAGGTTTTCACCTGAGTCTCTTTATTTTTGTTCTCTTTTATTTTTTATTATTTTTTTTTTTTTTTAGGGCTTGATGGGGTAGAAGTTGAGACTTTCTCCATGTTGGGCATGGGATCCCCTGCAGCATGTTTTGGGGCTCAAAGCCCAAGTTTTGGTAAATTGTATTGTAAGACTCCGCGAATTGCGGGCGCAAAGCGCGAAGTCTAGGATGA